>JABCIY010000313.1:0-180381 GCA_014298035.1 Pseudocercospora fuligena | reverse complement strand
TATAGAAGAGTAGATACTTTAGAGAAGGACTTCTAGAGAATTTTATAAAGTTACTAACCTAAAGGAAAAAATTCCTATCCCTATAAGATACTAGCTCTATAGAGTATATTCTTTAGCTAAAAATAAAGAAATATAGAGGAAAGAAATAGAGAGAAAGCTAGCTAGACTTTCCCTTATTTTAATTAATATCTATAGACCTTTACCTATCTTAAGGCTAGGTTTTAAATAGTAGCTTAAGATTATTAATAACTTTTCTAGAAAGAAGTAGGTATTCTTATTAAAGTTAAGAGAAGATATAGTAGATATACTATAGGAATAGAAAAGAAAAGCTAAACTATAATTAGGGAATCCGCTTTAGGTAGTAAGAAGTAATAGAGTAAGAGAATTGCTTATATTACTTAAGTAGTAGGAGAAGGAATCTAGAATCTCCTACTATATAACTAAAGTATATAACTCAATCTAAAATAGAGTTATAGAAAGATTAATCTAGATATCTAAGGAATATATTAGGGCAATACTTAAGGAATTAAATATACTAGTTAAATTCTAGCTAGAAGTATTAGATACCTATACTATTATAAGAAATATCCTTCTAAATAGGCTAGATATAGATAGACTTAAGGTTTTATCTAATAAAGCCTTTACTAAAAAGAAACCTTCTATATTATACTTTAAGGTTTAGGGATATAGAGTAGTTATATATATAGATACTAAATCTTAGCTAGTTAGGATAAGGTTAGATAAACTAATAAATAGAGGAAAGGATACTATATTTATTAGATATATACCTAATATATCTAAGATATAGCTATTCTAGGAGCCTAATATAAAGGCTATAAGAGTATATAATAATACTATCTAGTTTAAGGATAAGAAAGAAGAGGATATAACTTTAAATATTCCTAGACTTAACTAGCTAAGCTATATTCTAGCTAGAAACCTAGTTAGTAGACTAGTAAGAAAGGAGAAACTAGATCTAAAACTACTATAAGTTTAGCTACCTCTACTACTAAAGGACAAGGACTAATATTAGGTAATAGATAATCTAGAAGAAGAAAAAGAAAAATATAAATAGTAGGCTCTAAATTAGAGCTAAGAGGAATCTTAGTAAGATAACTAGAATATCTATACTTAGAAGGGGAATTTAAAGAGAAGAAGATTAATCTCTAATAAAGGGCTAAGAGAAGAAAGAGTTTATAGTATAATTATAAGATTAACTATATAGAAGAGACTAAGAGAATTAGAGGATAATAATTTCCCTAAGGCTAAATATTATAGAGCCTTTATCTACCTAATAAAAGATCTAGATCTAAGTATAGATTAGATAGATAAACTTCTAGAGTATATTTATAAGGTTATATTCCCTACTTTTATACTAGGGATTATATAAAGATAGGAGGTTCTAATTCTAAGAACCTACTAAGAGGTAATATAAGATCTAAAATAGGGTTATATATAGGAAGAGGCAATCTAGAAAGAACTAATTATACTTAGAAGTAACTATATCTAGGATTAGGTAGTTCTACTAAAAGGAGTAAACCTAGTTACCTTAAAATAGGTATTTAATATAAAGAGACTAATTAGTAGAGTAATTAATAAGTTTAAAGTAAGACTAGTTATAAGGGGATTTTCTTAGAAGTTTAGGATAGACTTCTAAGAGACATTTATACTAATAGTTAGGTATAATATTCTTAGGGTATTTATAGCTACTATATATAAAAAAGATCTAGAACTATACTAAGTAGATATAAATAATATATTTACTAATAGTATCCTATAAGAAGATATCTTTATAATTCCCCTACTAGGTATAGAAATCCTATAAGGTATAGCTCTAAAAATTCTAAGGAGCTTATATAGCCTAAAATAAGTAGTAAGAGACTAGAATAAGCTATATATCTTAAAGCTAGAGAAAATAGGATTCTACTAGTTAGAGGTAGATCTATATTTACTTATCTATAAAGGAAGGAACCTAATAGTTTTAACTTATATAGATAATATTCCTATTATAGTACTAAAGCTAGAAGATATTCTTTAGTTTAAGAAGGAACTAAGTAAGGTATTTAAAATTAAAGACCTAGGTAAACTAACTAAAATTCTTAGGATAAAGCTTACTAGAGATAGAAAGAATAGTACTCTAAAGCTAGACTAAGAGTACTATATCTAGGAAAACCTTATAAAGTTTAGAATAACTAAAGAAATAGCTTACCTAACCTTATTACTACTTAATAGCTATAAAAGTCTAAGGAAATCTAACTTAGAAGAAGAAAGGTATAATAAGACTAAGTACTAAAGTTAGAATAGTATATAGATATAGCTAATAACTATAATAAGACCTAATATTACTTTTACTCTTAAGAGACTTAGATTATATATATTAGATCTATCTAAGAGATATCTAAAAGTACTTAGGAAACTAGCTAGGTATCTAAGATTATTCCTAAGCCTAGGTTTAATATTTAGGAGGGAAGGAGGAAAGCTAATAGGATATTTAGACTCTAATTATATAATAGATAAGACTAATAGAGTCTTAATCCTTAGAAGTATCTTCTTTCTCTATAGGTTACTAGTTTCTTAGATAAGTAAGAAGTAAAAGTTAGTTACTATATTAACTATAGAAGCTAAGTATATAGTAATAAATATATATATAAAGCAATCTTAGTTCCTAGTAGTACTCCTAAGGGAGATAGACTATATATAGTTAGTAGGAGAATATTTATTTTAACTATTAATTAAAGGAAATTCTAATATAGTAAATAAAATTAGACCTATTTAGATTAGAGGAGACAACTAAGTAGCTTTAACTTTAGTTAAAGATACTTATACCTATAAGAGATTAAAATATATTAATATTAGCTTTAATAAAGTTAGAAATCTTTAGTAGTAAAGGAAAATTATAGTAGAATATACTCTAATAAAAGAGATAGTAGCTAATAGCCTAACTAAGCTAAAGATAGGGCTATAGTTCTAGGAATTTATTAGACAATTACAACTTATATAATAGTAAAAGGATCTACCTATATATACTTAATATATAAATAGGCACGATCGATACTAGGCCTAAGAATTAAACTTAGTAGATTAGATATACTATACTAATCTAGAAGCTATTATACCTAATTAGATAATAGAAATTCTTAATTAAACTTATACCTTTAGATTAGATTTAAGGACTAACTATCCTAAGTAGGAGTATTAGAATATATAGTCTAGTTAGTAACCTAGTAAGAAATACTAAGATAGGCTAGATTATATAATTATAATTATATAACTAATCTAAGCTAATACCTTTTAGGTTCAGCCCTAACCTATAGAAAACAATAATATACTTACTATTCCTACTTTAGCCCCTACTACTCCTTATAGCTTCTATTATACTTTATAATCTATTTATACCTATCGGCCCTCCTTAGCTCGATAATAATTAACTATAATAACCGGTTAAAGCCTTTTACTATTCTTTATTACTATACTTACTACTTAGTACTATAAACTAATACTTATTATCTTTAGACTAATTATTATAACTAGTAGAATATACTTCGGTTTCTTCTCCGAATTAGTTATAGATTCGGATATCTACTAATTAACGACTAACTCGGAATACTACTAAAGCGGATATACGTTTTAGTATTAAAGTAGTATATAGTATATCGAATATTCTAGCTTCTACTAGTTAGATACTAATAAGAACGGTCGCTAGAGCGAATATACGTTTAGATATTAGTATAGTATATAAGATATTATAATAGGTAATATCTCGATAATAGATTAGAGGCCGACTCGAAGCGTTACCGGTATAGATACTAAAGTAGTAACGAGTATAGTATATAGGAAGTCGAAGTAGACGATATCTAGTAAGTAGTATCCGACTTATAGTAGTATCGGTAGTTAAAGCTAAAACTCTTCTCTTAAGCGAGATCTACTAATATCTTCCTTATATTAATAAACTCTATATATACTATTATTATCCTTATAAATAATAAGTTAAAAGCCTAATTTATCTAAATCTATATACTACTAAAACT
Source organism: Pseudocercospora fuligena (assembly GCA_014298035.1). Lineage (NCBI taxonomy): Eukaryota > Fungi > Ascomycota > Dothideomycetes > Mycosphaerellales > Mycosphaerellaceae > Pseudocercospora > Pseudocercospora fuligena. Next base: position 176,353 of record JABCIY010000313.1, on the reverse strand, counting down.
ATCTATAGTATAATAGATAGAACTATATCCTCGAGAGTAGTATTCCGACTAATATATTATAGATAGTTAATAAGCTAAACTTTATATACGAGATAATTAATTCTACTAGTAACTAAGACCTAGTCTATAGTTTCTAGCTTATAACCGTAGTAATAATAACTACGTTATAGGTATATAATAGTAGACTAGTTAGCTCGGTAAGGTTTAGCTTCTCGGTTATCTATAGTATACTATCTATAAGCTTATTCTAGAAGCTAGACTTCTACTATATAGTAAGCGATATAGCGATTTTATCTAACTATAGATAGTCTTCGTTATTTATAGTAGTTATAGGTCTAAATATAAGGAGTAGGATAGTATTTCGTATCTCTTACTATTATTCGTACTTCTACTCTAGTAGTATATCTCGCTATATAAGATTATTATAGTTAACTATAGAGAGAAAGTTATATAATAAGATACGGATCGCTAATAATATTACCTCTAGAATTATATCGGTATTAAGGGCGGATAGTAGTATAAGGACTAGTTAGTTACTATTTCTAGAAGTAGTTTATATTAGTAGAAGTATTACTACTAGTATAACTTTAACTATTATATACTATATAACCTTATCTATTAATTATATATACTTTCTATATAAGAAGATAGGAGCTCTAGTAAGTAGCTAGTTACTAATTATATTAACTTTAGTTAATAGTAATCCTTCTTCCCTTCTTTAATAACTATTACTAATTACTAAATACTATATAGTAGTCGAATAACGCCGACGAAATAGCTAATAATATATAATCGAACCTAGTATAGTAGTACTAACTCGATTATTTCTATATAGATTATAGTCTACTTCGCCTCTATTTAGGGATAGTAAGTACCTATAATTATCGATTCTTCTATTTAGTAACTAATATTTAAAAGATTATACTATCGACTTAGTCTAGAATAATATAGAGGGAAATTATCTAGATATATTATATTTTACTATAAGGGAGTATAATCTACTATAGAGCTACTAGATAATATTATAGTAGGTTATATAAGTTATTATAGGGCCGACTAATAGTAGATATACTATATATTAGTTCGACTATAGAGAGGATAGCGTTTAAGATCTTCCGAATTAGACGAGGCGAGCTTCTTTCGCGTTTAATAGATATTACTATAGTATTACCGAATCGGAGCGGTTTATATTAATAAAGTAGGACTCGACTACTCTATATCCGAATAGTTATAATTATCTCCTAGCGCGGTATAGATATTAGTATAATAATAATAGTCTAAATAGCGGTAACCGTTTAAGTCGATAGGCGATATACAAGCCTAAATTTCTAGTATAGTATAAGCGAATATTCGCGCCTTCGATATAGCTAGTACTATCGCCTCCTCGACTATCTCTAGTAAACCGATAGTAAGAAGAACTAGTAGGATAGTAGATACGATACTTATATAAATAATAGATAAGTATATTAAAGTAGTAGTTTAGATAATCTAATATCTTAAAAGCATTCCGCGTTATAGCTACTATCTAGGCCTCTTAGCCTCTAAGCGAGATATTAATATATTCTATAGTATTAATATAATAGCCTTAATATAATAACTATAATTAATATTAATATATATCTATAGTTTATCTTTCTCTATCGTTCTATTATATATAATAGTCTAAGTCTATTATACTTCTTCTTATATAGTATATCGCTTAGAAGTAGCTATCGGACTCGAGATATACGTCTAATTTAGTAGAAGGCAATTATCGTCTATTTATTCGAACGAGATAAGATAAATATAGCTATTTATACTATTTTATTATAGATATATAACTATTAACTATCGTTAAAGGAGAGTCGTCGGTCTATAAAGCTATAGATCTTAACTACGAATAAGGTCCTCGAAAAGCTTACTCGTAACTAGTTCTATATATACTATCGTTAATATTACGAATTATATAGATAAGACTCTAGTTTCTCTAAGCTCGTCTATTACTAGGTTTGTTTAGTAGTATATTATAAGTAGTATCTTAGTTACTATACGAATCGTAAATATCTAGTAATAAAAGTCGGTAAGATAACTTTATCTTATAGTATCGATATTATATTACCTTTCCTAGAAAGAAAGATATAACTATACTCGATAAAGATAAATATTCTAGTTACTATTATTATAGTAGTATATATAGACTATAGAGACCTCGTAAGGCTTCTAACCGAGACTAAAGAGACTATAACGAGAATAATAGTATCGATCTAAGCTATTTAGATCTAGCTAAGACGATTAGTAATATAGATAATATCCTATTCTACTATATAGATTATATCTATAGCTAGTACTTCGAGTACCTATCTTCTCGTACTAATTATAATACTACTATTCTATAACGATAATCTAGCTTATAGTATTACTATAGTATTATTCTTCTCTAGAATAAGAATACGATTATATCCGATTAAAGTAAATACTTCGTATATTACTATTCTAGTATAGTATACTAATCGTAAAGTACTTATAAGTATACCGATCTATATCTAGTTTATTATAGCGCTACTTCTATTTAGTATTATAGTCTTTCTATAGCTAAAAATAGCTATTCCTAACTTATAGTATCTCGCTAATCTATATCCGACTTACTATAGCGCTATCTAACTTATAGTCGTAGCCTTTCTAATACTATAATTAATCCTTCCTAAATCGTAGTATCTTACTAATCTATAGCCGACTTACTATAGCGCTACTCCGGATTAGAATCGTAGTATTCCTAATATTATACTTTATTATTTCCGATTTATATTAACTCGTCTAGTTATAGTCGACTTACTATAGAGTTGCTCTAATCTAGAGCTATAGCCTTCCTAATATTATAATTTACTATCTTCGACTTATATTATCTCGTCTATTTATACTCGACTTACTATAGAGTTACCTTAATCTAGAACTATAGTATTCCTATTACTATAATTTACTATTCTAGACTTATAGTATCTATACTATTAAGGTCTAGATCGCTTCGATATCGCGTCGCTTCGATATTTATAAACTAGTATATATACTAGTCGACTATAGTAATAGTATTAGTAGGCTTACTCGACTAGTATAGATCGAGTAGAAGCTAGAATTATTATTAGCGCTACTAAAGCTAATAGTATTAGTATCGTTATTAGTATCTAAATTATTACTATCTTTATTTTAAAATATCTAAGGAAGTCTATAATATTCTATTTATACTTAATAATAATATTAATATAATCTTAGATAGTATCTCTATTACGATCGTTATAGATAGACTTATCGAGATCTAGTTACTATTAAAACTACTATTAGTATTACTAGATTAGATACGATAGTCCGACGACGGTATTATTAAGTTTAGAATTTCTATTAAAGGATATAAAACCTAAAAAGAGCGCTAATATCGACTTTAATAATAATAGTAAGTATAAGATATTATTAAAATCGATATTAGTACTATTCTTAGGTTTTATATACTTTAGTAAACTAGAGCCGCTCTATCTAGATTTAAATAGTATACTAGTAAGATCTTAAGCGACGTCTTCGTTATAGCTATCGTAAATAGTAGTAGTAAGGCTTTAATTATTAATATATCTAATACGGCCGATATAACGAGTATACTACTAAGAGCTATAGTACCGAATTATTATAATCGAGTTCTAAATAGTCCTCGCTAATATATATAGGATATCTATATAGTATATACTCTAGCTATTCTATAATAAAAGTATCGTATTTAATTATATAAGAAACAATTAGTATATCTATAGACTAGCCCGAATACGCTATACTATACTATAAATACTAGATCTTTCTATTATAATATTCCGCCTCTTCGAGTTACGCGATATAGACGTCTATATCTAAACTTCGGGTCTCCGTATTATTCGGTAGCTTAGATATTATTATATATAGATAGGATTATATACTCGTTTTTAGACTAAATTATATAGATTAGTATAACTAGCTAGGAAATACTCCTTATCTATAGTAAGACTACTATATCTATTTTATATTAGTATATCGCGTTCCGATCTTTACTTAGATATAAATTAGTATATTTAAGTTCTTAGTATTAAGCTAGTCGATATCTATAGTATATATAGGTAGCGATTACGATTATATATTATAAAGAAGGTAGATCTAGATTTAGAGGTAGTCTAATATATTCCTTCTATTATTCTATATAGATACCGCTAAAGTAGCGATATAGTAGTTACTATTTAGACGTATCGGATACGAAGATATTTATTATAATACCTAGTTATAGACGCTATATAAGTATCTATTTACTATAGATATTATTAAAGGAAAAATCGTAGTTATATTATATATTATATACGAGTCTCGGATATAGTCTCTAGATAGTATAGTAAAGATATATAGACTATCCGAGCTAGATACTAATCTAGCCCGACTTAGGGTATATTTAAAGCTCGAGTCGTTATAGAAGTTACTATACTCGATATTATATATTCTAATATATAGATTTCTCCTATTATAAAGAATACTCTTAGCCGCGATATAGTTTTATTAATAGTTAGCCTATTAAATCGAGTAGCTATCGATTACGAGATATATATAATATATATATAATACTAGCGTTTATATAGTTCGTCTATAGATAGGCCTTATCTAGTACTATAAGTATAGGGAACTTTAATAAAATTAACGAGATTAACGATAGCTAGGAGTTATAAAGTACGGCTAGCGAATATATATCTACTTATTTAAATAATAGCGATAAAAGGATAGATATTCCTACTACGAAGTATTTAAAGTATACTATAAAGGAGAGTATTTATATCTCTAGTAGAATAGCGCTCTATATCTAGAAGTACGGACTACTACTATTTATATAGTAGAAGACTAACGAAGAGCTATAGAACGAAGTAGACTAGTTATTATATAAATTAGAGTAGTTATATAAATATATAAAGGAAATATTATAACGACTAAAGTTATAGAAGAATAACCTTATAGAAAGGCCGGATTACTAGTTTATAAATATATAGAGAAGATAACGAATTATACTATATAAGAGTAGGCCGCCGTACTCGCGTATAACTAGGGAGTTAGTAATAAATATAGCTCGACTTAGATATATTAACTATAGTAGGATTCGAAACTACTATACTTATTCTATAAGCTATACTTCTACTACTAGTAGTTATACTATAGTTATCGATAAAGCCGTAGTAGTATAACTAGTAGATAATTACGAATATTACGAGTATAACGGATTAGTTTATATAATCGTAGGCTCTACTACTCGTAGTTCTATATAGTAGCCTATAATAGTAATTTAATAGAGTTAGCGTTTAACGGCTAGTTCGCTATTATAGATATAATACTAATTAATCTAGTTATATATATATCGCTATATACGAGACTAGACGATTACTATTAAGCTCTTTAGTATACTATTAAAGGCTTTATCTTAAAATAAACGACGACTAGATTAACGAGGCTTCTTATAAGGATATTTATTTTACCTATACTAGTAGTTAACTATTCGATTAGTATACTAATATTACTACTATCTATATAGTACCGAGTCTATATTACTTATCTCGTTTATAAATATAATACTATACTCTACTCGATTAAGTATTCTATTTATCTTACTTCTTAGTACTAGACTTCTCTTCCTTAAATCTAAGCTTTACTTAGATATCTTAAACTATATTCTATCTACCGGCGAGCTACTATATAAACTAAACTACTACTAAGTAGAGGATAAAGCGATATAACTCTATAAATAGTATCCTCTAAATACTAGCTATATAAGAGACTCTTCTAGTAAATTAGATATTCTTCGATAAAGACTAGCTATTATTAATAATAATAATAGTATTTATAGGAGGCAAATTTATACCTATAGTAACCTAACTAGAATATACTACTAATAGCTATTTATCGTTATTATAGTCTTCGATCTTATTCCTTATAGTAATAAATTTATTATATTATTCTATATACTTATCGGCTTTAGTATCCGACTAGATATCCTATATTATTATAAAGTCTAAGTCGGTACTAGCGAATATCTCGTTATAGTATAGATAGTCTTCCTTCTACTTAGATAGCTATCGGAAATACTATAGATATATTAGTATTATATAGATAATTCGAGTAATATTAGTACTTATATAGACTACGAGCTAGATATTCTATAGCTTATAGGCGCTTAGTATAATCTTACTACTATATCTATACTAGTATTACTTCGAATACTTCTTATTATCGAGCTAAGGAGGGCCGATAGGTATAAATAGATTATAAACTATAATAGAAGCTATAAGGAATAGTAGGGACTAAAGTAGGAATAGTAAGTATATTATTATTTTCTATAGATTAGGGCTAAACCTAAAAGATATTAGCTTAGATTAGTTATATAATTATAATTATATAATCTAGCCTATCTTAGTATCTCTTACTAGATTACTAACTAGACTATATATTCTAATACTTATATATAATTACTCGAATAGAAGCGATTACTAGTTCGTTATATAGGATCTATATAAATTACTAGATAATAGACTCCGCGATCTCGCCCTTTTTTTTATATAGACCTTAATCTACTTAATATTATTAATACTAAAATTACCGACGTCTTCTACTAGCTATTCGTTTTCTACTATAAAGTAGGTAAGCGATAGAAAGATACTAAGTACTATTATTCGCTTAGAGAAAACTATCTACTTAGTCTTCGTATTTTAATAGTCCTTAACGAACTTTACTAGTATATCCTCGTCTTTCTTAATAAACTATAACTTAATATTATAGTATAAATATAGTAAATAGGGAATAGCCGGAATAGTAGGAGTAGCCTTCGTTAGCTTCTAAACTAGTATCTTCTTTAGTTATATTATTACTAGCTTTAACTATATATAGAATATATCTAGTACTTCTCGGTTCTCTATAGAATCTAACTCTATCGGTTTAGCCGCTTTATTAGTATCCTTATAATAGAGATTATCGATCTAACTACTAATAGTATTAGTAGCCTTAGCGATTAGGTTAGTATTACTATTATACTATAAGATCTCCGCTAGCTCGTCTATATACTTATTAGATAATATAGTCTCGTCTTCTTATACTTTATATCGAATAATATACCTCGTACTTAATCTTAGAGATATATAGTTTCCCTTTATATTATAGACTATAATATACCTTTCGGCTATAGCTAATATAATTACTACTAATTCTTTTAGCTTAATAAATAGGATACTACTAAGTCCTATAATAAAAGGATAATCTAGAGGACTAGTAATAGGATCCTATTTCTTTATACTAGAATTAATCGATATATAAAATTTATTATTAATAACTATTATAGTAAGGATAGAAAGATACTTATCGTTATTATCCCTTTTCTTCTATCCTTTTCTATTATATATTCTAAAATCGAGGATATTCTAGATTAGGATATTTATTATTAAGATAATCTATTTATAGTACTATAGACGTACGACTAGGTTATCGTAGTCGACTTCGAGTAATCGTCTAATTAGAATCTTTCTCTTTAGCTTCTACTTATAAGCCTATTCTATACCGAATATTATCTTAAGTTCTTTATAACTCGGAGTAGTAATATAGATAAGGCTAATTTTATCTATTATATATATAACCTAATTATTCTTCTATAGACTAGACTTACTATTTCTCTCGTCCTTTAATAGCTTATTACTAGACTTAAGTAGATAAACAAATATCGAATCTAGATAGATAAAGGATTTAATTTTAGATATCTAGTTATTAGCGAGTAACTTCGGTATATAGATTATATATATACCTTTCTAGATTACTAGCCTTATTCTATTTAAGATATACGGATCGAATACTAAAGAGTTACTATCTTAGAGAAAAGGATTCGTCTAAGCTAGAAGATCTTCGAACGGTCGAGTATCTAAAGTTAATAATCCGCGATATAAGAACTACTAGCTCGATACTAGGATAATATATACTAGTATAATAGTAGTCTTATCTATCCTAATATCCTTAGTAATAATATAAAAGTCTCTATTAATAATACTCGTCTTTAATATCTAAATAAGCGGATAATACTAATAGGACTTTAGTAGTATAGTTAAGCTCTAGTTCGATAAATTAATATATATCTATAGTATAGTCTACTAATCGTCGAGTAGTATAAACCGATATATTAATTAGAAGTTCTCTTTAGTAAAATACTTAAACTCTTTACTAGTAAGATACTTATTAAGCTCGGCCTCCGGATCTTCTACTACTAGCTTATTATAACTAGACGTAATACTAGTAGTAGAGGATATCTAGTTAACGAATTCGATTTAGGCTTCGTCTAGTAGAACCGATAGTAATATATTAAGCTTAGTAGTTTAAGGTAGTACTTATATAATATTCTTAGACTTACTCGGATTTAGAAGTACTATCGTCTAAGTTAGTAGCTAGTCGATCTAGTATTATCGCTTTATAGCTCGAGCTTAAAGTATCTTTAGACTAGGCTATTATATAGCCGATAGTAGTAGTAGTAGTAGTAGAAGTAATAGACTATTCTTAGATTACTCTTCTTCTTCGCGTTCTCGATTAGCTACTTTTTAATATATAACTCGTTCGCGTTCTACTTACTTATTAGCTTATTACTAGCGCTCTTCTTCCTATTAATATTCCTATTCCTAGTACTACTACTATAGAGCTAGGTCTTACTTATAATAGTATCTATTAGCTTCTTTCTTCTCCTACGATTCGCGTCTAAGTCGTTTAGTATTATTATCTTTAGTAGGATTATTAACCGGCTAAGAGGATAATAGCTTAATTATAGTATCTATCTATAATATAGATAGTCGATAATATTTAGTAGGTACTTTATTATAATCGGCTTTAGTTATACCTATAATAAAGTCTAGATCTATATAGCTAGTAATTTCTAGTCTTAGGTTATTATAAAGCTCGTTAGTAGTACTAGTAAAGAGTATATCTATCTTTGCTTTAAGAAGACTATTTAGACCTATACTATTCTCGTTTATAATTAAAATTACGTAATATTAATAGGCTTTATTAAAGTTAGCTCTAACTTCCGCTAATCTAAGTAATAGTTTAATATCGGAAGCCTCTAGTAATAACTAGGTAAGCCTAATTATCTCTAAAAATCTATTAGTAGGCTTATACTTATTCTAAGTAATAATATCGAACTATAGAGTTATATTATATTTAAGAAACTTAGTAGATAGTAGTACTAGAGCGTCCTATATCTTAATATCTACTAGTATCTTACTAATAGATAGTTTTACTATCTTACTATATACGTAGCTCGATTAAGAATTTAGACTTCCTTTATACTTTAGTATAGTAATAGATAGAGTCCTAGATCGGACGGTTTCGATATCGCTATTATCTATTAGTAGAGTATCTATATCGTTATTCGCCCTATTTATACTATTCTAGAATTTACTCTAGATATAATAGTAAAACTACTTTACTACGTCTTACTTAACTATAGTCTCTCCTTTCTAGATTTTATCCTAGAGTATTATATCTTACTTATACTAAACCGGCTATTTCTAATAATCTTTTCTATACTAGCTATAGTAAGGCTAGAATAATAGGCGGGCTCTATCTAATAGATTAGCGGTATTAGAGTATACTAGAGCTTTAGTATCTTTATACTAGCTCTCGGTAGACTAGTATATCTATCTCTTATTATTCTTATTACTCGAGAGATACTTCTCGAAGATCTTACTTATCCTAGATAAGGTACTATCGAATTTAGGCTTATCTATATTAAATAATTTAAGATATATATACTCTAGGAAAGGTAGGCTATTATTTATAGTATCGATAATTGCTATACTCTTATTAGCTACCTAGTCTTATAGCTTCTACGGAATAGATATTATAATAGCGGCATAGATATAGGTTTATTAGATAGCGACTATAATACGGTTAGTATAGTACGTATTAGAATAATAAACGATACTTATACTATAGCTAGTCTAGATAGTAAACTAGTACTATCTTATACTATTTAGTAGAAGTATAAGGACCGATTCGAAGTAGCGAATTTAATAGTAGATAAGGATTAGCGGAGATAAGAATAGTAGTAGAGTACTACTAGGACCTACCTACTAGTAAACCGTTTTAGTTATCTAGTATAAGAAGAGCGCTATATATATAAAGCTAATATTAGTTAGTACTAGAGATAGAATTAGTATCGAATAACCTATATAGATATAAGAAAGATATATTCGATATAGTAATATTAATATATACTATAATAATATAGATAGAAAATATATATATACGAATATAGATATAGTTACTATTATAGAAAAGATAAAGTATTAGGGGAATATACTTACTTTAAATCTATAGATTATAAGTAATTTAGACCCTAAATCGCTCCTAACTTACTAGTAAAATAGATAAGTAACGAACCGGTATATATATATATATATTAGATAGAGTATATCGAGTAATAAGCCTATAGATAATTAGTCTAAAGTAAACCTTCTATATAATAGATAATTCTAATAGCGAGACCGGATTTTAAATTAAAGTTTAATACTACTATATCTAAAAGTATATAAGTAGTATATATATAACTACTACCGAGTAATATAACCTCGATATAGATATAAATATATACCGAGAATATTAACCGGAATAGCGGCTTAGAAAGTATAAGCTATAGAGCTATAGTATAATATAAGTAATCTATCTAGTCCTTCGAGTAGGAAGAAATAATATATAGTCGGCGAATATAGCTACGAGATTAAGGCTATAGAAAGCGATAGAGTATATAAAGAATATAAACTTAGAATTCTAATTAGAGCGACTTATAAGCGAGTAGGACTACGAGTCGGCTATAGTAAATTATATTAATATACTCGATATTACTATACTTTATATTTCTAGTATTACTATACTTCTTATCTATACTTGTCTATACTAATATTTCCTTCTTCTCTAGTATATCGTAGTTTTTAGTAGTTATACGAGTATTCGCTCTATATCTAGTATATAGTATATAATAAAGAATAAGCTTACCTTATATAAGATATAAATAGTCTAGCGATAACGAAGCGCTACTATACTAAATATTATATCTAAGAAGTATAGTAAGAAAGTAGTTATAAAGACGAAGTAGAAAGCCTCTACTAGTAAGTCTAGAAGCGGTAAAGATAGTACTACTCCTAAGAAAGCTAATACTATAGTACTAGAGTAAGATATTACTCTCTTAAATAATATAGTACTCGTAGTTAACTATCTAGATATTATAGCTAATAGTAGTTTAAGAATCTATACTATACTTATAGCTAGAGGCTACGAGATCTAGATATTAGCTACTAGTTCTCGTATAAATAGTATAGGGATATTATCTTTCTCGATAGTAAATATACTATAACTATATATACTAACCGACCGGTATTAATATATCTAGACGAGCGGAGATATATTAATACTCGAGCGAAGCGTACTCGAAAGCCTTAAATTATATAATATAATAACTAACTATAATAGATATAATAAATACTATAGTAGCTTTATAAGTCTAGTACCTTCCTACTAGTATTATCTCGATTATAATAGAGGAACCTATACTCTAATATATAGCTATAGATAGATCTTCGTTCTAATTCGCTACCTTAGTTTAAGTTACTACTATATTCGGTCCGTAAAAGTATAGATTAGAGCCGGAATATATAGATAACTACTAGTCGAAGTATTAATATTTACTAATAAGGAGATAAACGTACTATCTATATATTATAGTAGACTATTTATATAGCTTAATATACCGATATATATAACTAGTATAGCCGATAGATAAACGTAGCCTAAGCTAGTCGGATAAGTCGGTATTCTTCTCGTAGATATAGTAAAGCGACTCGGACTAATTCGGCTTCCGCCTTCTTCGACTATAATATATATAATACCGATAGTATTAGTATATTACTACTAGATTATAAACCCTATTCTTTCTTACTTAGATTACTACCTCTTCTTATATAATAATAGTTATAATAGTATCTAGGAAGAATAGTAAATTAGATATAGATCTAATTTATACTTCCGAGTATAATATAGAAGTAGCTAGTATTTACTATTATAGCTTCTTATCCTTACGTAATCCTTAGAGTCGGTAGTAACGCAGTTATATAACTATATAGTTCTATTAGATATAGCGAATTATATAAATATTATATAGATATAATAGAGAGATCTCGATAGCGGAATTAATAATAGAGTATATTATATAGTAATTTAAATATAGTCGGATAAAAGATTCTATTATAATATAATATTATAAATATTAAGATTAGCGGCTAATAACGTAATCTTACGCGCTTATATAGACTATAGAGACTAGCTCGTAGGCTTAGCCGGATTTAGGTACGACTTAGTAACTAACTCGCTCTATTTATAATCTATTAACCTAGATAGGCTATAAAGATAGTATCTATTTATATATAACGAAAGCTATAACTATTCTAGTCTCTATATATAATATAGATCTATAGATATTTCTATACTACTAATATATTAATTATTAAGAATACTCTCGAATATATCTTATATATATATACTCTACGATTAGAGAGATTTCTCGTAGTCTTAGACTATTACCTATAATATACTAAGAATTTTATATAAGTATTAAGCGATCGATATAAGACTTAGGTTAGATTAGTAGTATATTCCGATTATTATTACTACTAGAACGCCGAAGAATATAGAGCCGGCTATACGATATAGTATTAGTAGATAATAAATATAAGGAGGAATTTCTAGATACGATAAAGTATATACGAATAGTAGAAGGATAGACGGCTTTTAGATATTTAGTATATAAGTTATACTTTAACTACTACTATTAGACGAAACGAAAGATAGTATAAGTAATAGCTTATAGAGAAAGCGATTCGAGCGACTATATAAATATAGTAATCTCTATAGAGATATTACTAGAAAATACTAATAAATAGATACTAGCTCTAATATACTATATATTAGATAGTATATAGTATAGTATAGTTACGGTTTAGGAGTATAGTAAGAGATTAAAACTACTCTACCGATTATATAAGCTAGATTATCGTTAGCTAGCTATTAAGGGCCGCCTATTAGTAGAAGTAGATAATATAGACTTTAACCGACTAATAGATATATTAAAGATAGATTATATATTTATTCCCGAAGTCGATATTCTATATTAGATAAGCGACGAATATAGATAGATTCGTATCGATAATAAGCGGTAGTAGAGGGCTAGACTATCGGATATATTAAGAAGAGGCCTATTACTATAACTTATAATTCGAAAAGTCTATAAGGAGCCGAATAATATACTACTACTATATACGAATTAATAGCTTAAAAGGCGGAAGATATTACTATATCTAGTCTAGAAATCTACTAGAATAGTAATTATATATAGTCTACTATATAGTTACGCTATTTACTATACTAAGAAGTAAGTTAGTACTAGTATAACGACTTAATATACGATAGGAAGTAAGCTCTATAAGATAGTAATATATTTATTTATTATCGAAAGACGTAGTAAGACTAGTAATTAAACTCGGCTAGTATACTACCGAATTAGATAATTACTAGATCTACTATAAAATCGCTATAAGAGATATAGTACTTCGTAGTAGATAGCTAGTATATAGGAGATAGAGTATATATAGTACTATAACCGAGAAATATATATAATTACTAAATTACTACTATCTACTACTCTTCGACTCGACTATAATCTTAGTTAAACTCGGAACCTACTTAATACTAGTACTCTACCTAACTTAGGCGCGAATCGAGAGTATACTAACTAATATAGCTAATAGACGACGATTACGCCTTAGTATAGCTAGGATTAAGTAATATAGAAGCTAATAGACGAGGACTATTACTAGTAGCTTAGATAATAGTAGAGTTAATCTATAATCTAATCTATCCCTTTTTATAGTATAAATAAGTAAGACTATATATATAGTCTACTATATACCGCGTTCTATATATAATAATATTAGTCCTAACTAAAATATATAAAGATAGATAGTAACCTAGATAATATTAATAATTACGAAGGTAATTTATCGTCTAATTCTAATAGTATAAGTAATAACGACGAAGACGATACTAGTAGCTAATAGTATATTAGTAGTAAAGTTAGTATAAAGTTTTTAAAGGTATTATATTACTTCTAGTATCTATAGATAATTAATATTAGTAGACTATATATAAGGATTATTAGAGTAATAAATCTAAGAGGAAGTAGAGCTAGAATAAGGAACGATAAGTAAATTATATAAAGCGGCGAAAAGGCGACGCGAAGTATAGTAGAGACTTCGATAATATATCTTATAGGAACTAAATATTCTAGTCTTCTATAAAGCTAAAGTTTTTATATAAAGAGATATATCGTAAGCTTATTATAATTATAGCTACTAGCGAGCGAGGATATAAGTCGATATTTCCTACTATCGTAGACTCTAACTAGATAGAATATATTACTAAGAAAGTATATATAGAGAATTTTAATCGACTAATATCTTCTAGTATAATATAGTCTATAGCTAGAGATAATAAAGTATTATCGGATATAATTCTAGAAGTTAGTATATAATCTACTACGCCGATATAGATACTAATATTTCTATAGTTATAAGAGATAATACGAAAAGAATATATATATATATATAAATAACTATATCTAGTCGCTTTTCGAATAGTCCGTACTAATCGAGCTCTTAAACGAGAAATAAAGGATTAAATATATAGAAGATTAGCTTATAAACTATAAGTTCGAATATCTAGGCGGAAACCTAGTAAGTCTATATATCTATCTAATCGACGATTAATTACTAATTATTATTATATACCGCGCGTTACTTAAATAAGCTTATTTATTAATATATAGCCGAAATATTAGACCGATAGATCGGATTATTAAAGACGCCGTATCTTAGACTATATATTAAGCGAGTAAATGCTTTTATAATATACTCTACTATAACGGTTATTAGTACGATATTTAAGGGCTAGTTAGATAGGATTCTAAAGTTCGGTAAGACTAGTATACTAATCTAGCCGTATCTAGAATACGCGACGATAGAAGTAGTATTTAAGGAGTAGGTAAGGATATAGAAAGAAGCAAAACCTAATATATAAGTACTTCGACTCGAGAAAGTATAGTAGCTATTCGAGAAATATATAGTAAAGAAAGTAGAAGGACCCGAACTATTAGACTCTAACTTTATAGATAAGCGAGACGATATAGAAGTACTAGCTTAAATCGATATTCTTATTAATACTAATAATAATACTAATAATATTCGACCTCGAGATATATATACTAACTAAGCTTTAGATATAGCTATTAGCTAATCCTATTAATAGGACTATTAATAATAGATAGACTATAGGATTAAATACGACCGAATATAAATTCTAATCCGATTAATAGTAATAGAAGTATAGATCTACTATTATATACTAATAATAATAGAATACTTATATCTAAAAGTAGTTTTTAGATAACTAATACTACTATTATAGAAGACAACGATATACTTAATAGGAAGGCGGATAGTAAGTATATTTTACGATAAGATAGTATATATCCTATACTCGCTAATAACTATAGTAGTATTAGATTTAACGACTAGTCTAGTATAACGATATAAACGTCGTTCGAGAAGATATATATCTATATTACCGAGATACTTATACTAGAAGAAGGACCGTAGTTATAGTAGACGGATATAAGAATAAAGAATAAGAAGATAGTAGAGAAGGTATTCGATAAGGATATATAGGACAAGATATTTAAAGACTAAATATTAAAGAATAAGAAGGCGAAGGGAAGTAAGAACTCTATAGAGATATACCGATATTATATAGCTAATAATCCTAATTAGTACTTATTATAATTATAGCTTAGTAAATAATATATATATATCTATAGTATAAATCTAGAGCGACTTAGTCGCTAGATTGGATACGAATTATTAGACTATATAGTATAATCGAATAGTATAAATATTATAGATATTTTAAAATATACGGAGTAGGTCGATAAAGTAGATAATCTAGCTTATCTCTAGTACGTAAATAATACGAATAATACGAATATACCGAATAGTTCTATAAGTTAGGCCTAAGTCGGGATTTAAGTCGAGTAATAGAAGCTCGATATAAAGGTAGTAATAGCTTAAATATAAAGCTATTAATAAATAGATAAAATAGATTATAAGCTAATACTAAATAGGATAGTTAGTTAGTAAACTATATGTTTATAGGATAGTTTTAATTTTCTAGAAATTCTAGAAGATATTAATCCTATCTAATAGAGTTACGATAGAGTCGCGATAGAGTCGTAATAGAGTCGGCGACGTAAGTATTTATTAATTAAGTTAATCGAGTTAATCGAGTTAATCGTTATTAATCCTATCTAATAGGATTAGCTCGATTAGTAAAACGTTTTTCGTAATATTATCTATACTAAGGATTACTATAACTAGTACGACTATCTTTAAATTATAGAAATTAGATAGAGAATCCTTAGGGAAATACTTAGTATAATATATCTACTAAATAAATAACGCGATAATTCTTATAGAATATCTATAAAGTATAATAGGACGTAAAAGATAGTACTTCGGCTTCTTTTTAGTTAAACCTTTAGTACTAAACGCCTATTTATTATTTATAATACTATACTCGAAGCTAGAATCGTAGCTAATTAACTAGAAGAGACGGAGTAAGATATAGTATAGGTTTATAGTAGTATAAAAGAGTTCTATAATAGGTATTATCTAGTCCTATTACTTAAATACTCTATAACTTTCGAGGTTCTTACTCTTATTACTATATATATACTAGACTAACTATTAATTCCTAAAGAAAAGCTATAACTAGAATAGGAAGTAAGTCTCTAGATCTAGATATAGTTTACTTAGTATAATATCCTCTTAGACTATAGCGTTCCTATTAATAGTACTTTTACTATAATAAATAGTATCTAGCGAATAAAACAATATCTACTATATAGCTAGCTATTTATAACTAGACTATATTATAAGTACTTTAACTTATAGATCCTCTACGACTATAGTAAGCTCGTTCTTAAATATCGTTATAATTATTCTATATATATATAGTATATAGAGAGCTTCTACGACTAGTTATCTTCTTCTAGTATAATAGAATTATAGATCTCTATAGTATCTAGATAGATATCTACTTTAAAATTATTAATATAAAGACTATTATCTAGACTAAGACTAAGGCTAGAATAGAACTATATAAGGAGTATAATCGTTAGATTTCGTATAATAGTCTAGTTAGAAATAGTATAGTCTCGTACTATATTCTAGAAATTAATATTATCGTAGACTATATACTATATAATATTATATACTAGGCTAACGAGTCTCTTCTATATAGGAATAAACGAGATTTAAGCTTTCTACGATTTAGTTACTACCTTCTACTAGCTTCTAGAAAGCTTTTCTTCTTTATAGAGTACTATATATATAGCGATTAAGCTAATCCCTAATAGTATATCTAGTATCCTCTACTTAACTCTATTTAATAATAAGAACTAACTAAACGCCTTTATAAACTAGTTAGACTTATTCTATATACGAGTATAGAGGATAAAGGCTATAAGGATAAATACTCGTATATCTAGGTTATCTAGAACTTTATTACGCTTACTAATAAGAGTACTATAGGCAAATTTATACTATATAGGGGCCTAATTATAGATAACCTAGTATATATCTTTAAAATACTCGATAGAGAATTCCTCGTCGAAACTATTATTAGATTCTAATACTATAGTAGTATATACGTCTTCTATAGGATACTCTAGTAGATCCGCTCTTAAATATATAGTCTTCTACTATTATCTATATAAGCTCTTACTAATAAATTAATTAAGATTACGAATAATCTTACTATTTTTACTACTAGATAGCGCGATCTATTTCGACTTATAGAGCTTAGTATTAAGTACTTTAGAGAGTAGATTAAGCCGCTTTATATACTTCTTATTCTATAGATTACTAGCTTAGTATACTACGACCTTTACTATAGTAAGATTATTATCTCGAATTTCCTATCTAACTTTATAATACTTCTCCTTCTCTAGCTAGTAGGACCTATACTATCTACTATAGACTTATTTATTACTACTTATATCTATACTACTATCTATCTAAAGATTTAAGTATTAGGTAAGATCTTTATCTTCCGTACTTCCGTTATTAGAATACTCGTAGAATATAAGACTTAAGAGACTAGATAATCCGGACTAGTAACTATAAGAGTATTTAGATATATATCTTACTATAGTAGTCGAAGAGGATCCTATTATAGATAGAGAATAGTCTTCTATAAAGGTCGAAAGTATTATAGATATATACGATTAGTTTATTACTTCGATCTAATAGATAATATAATATATATAATATAACGAGGATATATTTATACCTAATTTTATACTTATAAAACTTCGCGAAAAAAATAGCGATATAGAGAAAGCCCTTTCTACTATAGATAGAAGTTTTTACTATAAGAAATAGTCGTTATATTAATAGAACTAGAGATAATATATTCTCTTATATAAAAGTTATATATAAAGTATTTAAGATCTAATAGAACTAGCCTAGACGAGAATAGCGATTTCTATATTCTCTATATTAATTAGTAGAGAGTATTCCTTAGCTCTATAGAGTTTAAATCTAATCCTATAGTAGTTTAGTTATAGTATACGAAGCGGACTATTATCTTCTATAAAAGTAAAATTATAAATTTTATACCTTAGATACTCGAATACTAGAATCGCCTAATTCTCGTCTAGATCTCTAAAATAGTTCTATACTAGATATAGGAGCGCTACTCGAAGCCTATATTAGCCTTATCTATACTTAAAATATATCTATCGCTTATAGTTATTTCTAACCTATAGACTTTTCTAAAAGAAAAGTAGTTATACTACTAGCTACTCTATCTATAAGATAACTAGTAGGATATTTATAATAGTCTCTTAGAAGCGAGTAAATCCTTACTAGATTACGATCCTAAAGATAATAGAAAAGATATCTCCGATATATAGGATATATTCTATATACTTACTATTTTATAGATTACTAGTAGTACCTCTCGAGTTACTTTTCTATATTAAAAAAAGCTATCTAAATATACCTATTTACTACCGACTTAGTCTTATAAAAATCTAAGCCTCTTACTCTATATAAGTAAGTAAACTACTAAGTACTATAAGTCTCTAAATTTAGTATTATTACGACTACTACTATAATAAGCTCTTAATCCTTACTATTAGAGAACTAGTCGCTATACTATTATATCTAGACCTTTCTATAGTTCCTAAAAATTAAGAAATAGCTATCGTTCTATATATATATCTAAGCTAGCCTATAAAAGGTATTAGGAGTAAAGAGCTCGTATAAAGAGGTAGAGAGACTAAGCTACTAACGAGGAAAGCTAGCGAAGCTAGTAAGGTAAGGCGAGTATTTTAGATTATTCTTAATAATAAAAACTCTAAGCTTTTAAGCTATATCCTCTTAGCTCTATCTACTATACTAATTAGTTAGTAAACCGAGTATTTACTATCGCTCTATATAGTCTATAATTCTAATAATTAGTATTATTATTTATTAATATCGTTACTATCGCTCTACTAAGTATATATCGCTCTAGTATATCTCTATAGATATAGTACCTTACTATCGCGTCTACTATATACCTAAATCCGGCTATAGCGCCTTTTACTAAGTAAGATAAGGCTATTATTAAGTAGCTATTACTTAATAGCGTATCGGTAAATAATATATAGCTATTATAGCGTAAGTAGTATAGAAATAGATCGTTTATAGTAGTAAAACGTTATAGTATAAATATAAAGAGATATAGTACTATATATAGCTATAAGGATAAACTAGGCTATCTAAAGAAGATACTACTATATATAAGAGACTTTATAATAGATATTCTTACTACTAAAGGTACGATCTAGATAGATAAGATATAAGACTAGATCCTACTTAAATTTAGAGTATTTATCTATACTTAGACTATAGAGCGATATATCTATAATAAGGACTTTACCTATAAGATTACTTAGTAATAAGCGAGTTAACGTAACTAAGACGTAGAGCTAGTATACTTAATCGCTATATCTTAATAGATAAGCTAGTAGATAGTCTTTATCGATAAGATATACTATAGCGAGCGATTAGCTATTAGAAGGCGTAGATAGATATCTAAAGAATTCTCTTATATTACTAAGGATTATCTATATAGACTATAGTAATATAGCGTACTTCTAGTATATATAGTAGATAGCTAGCTTCTAGATACGACTCTTATTAAGTAAGATAGTATTAATAGCTAGATATTTATATTATAGCTCTAAGAGAGGATATTACCGCTTTATAATCCGTATCTAGATCTATAGTTAGTTATTATTATAGATAACTATAGGACGTATAGTAGAATACTTATCTATAATATATACTATTAGTATAGTATTATTACTAAGTTCTTACTACTATATTCGCTATATCTAAACCTAATAGAGCTATCGTTTAGCTTATTTAAATACTAGATAAAGAGATACTAGAATATAATATCCGAGTATAGTATAGGAGATAAGTAGTAGGCTACGTTTAAGTATTACTTATAGCTTATAATTAATAATTAGAGCGAGGATATAGATTATAGTAAGCTATTCCGTAAAGCTAGTATAATAATATAGTAAGTCGGCTTAGCGTAATACCTTCTAGTAGTCCGATTTTAGTATTCGAATATAGAAATAATAGTACTAAGTTAGCGCTATAATATTATATAAAAATCTTATTAATTAGACTAGGCGTAGTTAAGTAATATTACTTTAGAGATAGTAGGTTATATACTATAGAGAGTACTAAGGCTCCGCTTTCTATACTCTATATATCCTATTATAAGCTTATTATAAGAAAGCTAACTCTATATACTTCGAGTAGCTAGAATATAGTATATTAATATATAAATTTTTATATAAATTATTTTAATATATAGAGAATCTATTAGGAAATATATCTTATATATCCGATATAGTTATATAATATAGTATTAAGAAATATAAAAAAATATAATAAAAAGCTAGAAGGATCTAGGATCTAGAAGCGCGGTCTTAGTAGTAATATAGAGAGGACTTAAATTTCGAAACGTATATAGTATATACTATATAAATAGAATATAGAAAAACTAAATAGATAGGATCTAAGTATAGTATATAGACTAACTTATCTATAATTTTTATTAGTATATCTTATATAGTAATAGTATTATATTACGATCGTAAAGCTATTCTCCTCTACTTACTATATAGCTTAGATCTTCGTCTCCTCTAGTAGGCTTAATATATCTATAGGTACTCGTTTACTTCTATAGTACCTTAAGAAGCGGTCTACTTTACTCGCTATTCGATAGAATATACTATTAGAAGATATCTTCTCTTTTAGATTCTTTAATTTTTTCTCTACTTTAAGTATATCTAGGCTCTAGTCCTTTAAGGCTATAAAGTCTTATTCTACTTTAATACTTATAGTATAGACTAGATAGAGCTTACGAAGCTAGCGGTAGTAAATAATAAGTATATCTAGATCTATCTTATCGCTTATAATAGGTAGACTTAACTATAGAGCTACTAGTAGAGCGATAGGTTACTAAGCTACTAGTAGAGCGATAGATAGCTACTAATAATAATATAGCGGTAGTAGATATAGCTATAGATTAGACTATTAAGGCGCTCTATAATAATAGTATTCTTATTATACTAATAGCTCTTACTAAGCTTATTACTTCTTATCTTTAGCCTTACTTTAATTATTTTTATTAGGATACTTTAGCTTATAGTACTATATTATCTCTTTAATAACCTTCTTATTTAGTTCCTCTATTAAATACTTCTTATTAAGAGCTATCTATAAGAGTAGGTTATAATATATAGGCTAAACTATTCTAAGTATAAGATATTCGAATCGATAAGGAAGGGAAAGAAGAGAGTACGAAGGAGCTATAAAAGCTAGAATAGCCTAGAGTAGGCTAAGCCGGGCCCTCCTAAGGCTTAGTACGGCTAATATATAGTATACTACGTATAGGTCCTTATAACTACCCCCCTTTTAGGGATCGTTATCCTTAAGATCCTAAGTTTCTATATACTTTTACTTCCTAGGTTTTTTATATATAATCTAGACTACTATATTTTTTAGTATAGCGTAGATTTAAATACTAATCGTAGAAGTAAGGGATACGATTAGTTCTTCCGCTAATCTAAATTCCTTTTTATAATCTTAATAAATAAAGTAAGCTAGAAATACTATTTTTAGTAGTATAAGTAGAGATACCTATACTAGCCTATTCTAGATTAGTATATACTAACTTAGCGTAGTAAGTCCTCTCCGCCGCTATCGTACGCTTCTCTTAGCCTATCTAGATCTATTTTAGCCTATTCCGCGCCGATCTATACTATAGCGACTAAATAGCGTAAGGAATAGGCTAATACCGGCGCCTATAATAGTAATCTATATATTAACTACGTCGCTCCGGCTAATATTACTATAGTTAAGTAGCTCTAGGTATAGCTCCGCTCTAAAATATCCTATTTTAGCCTATTCTAATCTATTTAGAACTTCTATAAGATAGCGAGCCTCTAGAACGATAAGTATAAGGACGTCGATAGCTCTAGGTTCTATATAAAGTACTATACCTATTATCTCTATACTAATAGCGAGTACTATAAGGTAGATATACCTATCTTAGTCTATTTAGGCCTATTCTAACCTATTTTAGTTCTCCGAGTTCTATTAAGGCCGTATCGACGTCTTTAATACTACTCGCCGTATCGCTATCGCCCTAAATACTAACGAAGATACTCTTAAGGCCGTATAAGAGGCTACTACGGAGCTCTATAATATAATTAGATAGTATATATACCTAGCTTAGCCTATTCTAGCCCCTACTAATATATTCCTAGCGATAAGCCCTCCTTCGCTAGTAAGAATAGCCTATACTTATATATAGGCGCCTCTACGCTCTCTAAGACTAGCCTACTTATAGCTAAGTATATCCGTAATAACCGTAGCTTTAAGGTATATAAGCTTATTTTAGCCTAGTTTAGCCTAGCTAACCCTATTATAGTATAAGGTAGACGATAATAAGGAGAGTACTCCCTAGACTCTAGCTAGTTCGAGTAGAAAGAAGCGCCTAATATCTATTCCTAGTATAGTAGGTAGCGCTATAGGTACTACTATCCTCCGTAAAGTAAGCTTAGTCTACCTTACTCTAGTTTAGCCTATTCTAATCTATTCTAGTATATTAAGACTCTTAGTACCGCTCTCTATACTATTAAGACTACCGTCGCGATCTAGACTAGGGCTACTACTCTTTCTCGTATCCTCTCTAGCCTATTAGACAATATTATAGTCTCTCCTAACGAGATTAATACCGAGGAGGACTAGTTTAGTTTATTTATATATTATATAGGCTCTATAGAGGTATTCTAGCCTATTTTAGCCCTCTTCTTAGTCCCTTTAGTATAGTATTTAGGAAGATACTCTAGTTAATAGTATATAAATATATCTAATAAGACTTCTAATTCTAAAGAGTATCTCTATCTATCTATACTAGCCTAGTTAGGCCTATCTTAGCCTATTAACGCCCTTAGCGTCTCTTTATACCTTACCTAATCGACTTTTTATAGACGCGTATTATCGACCTACTAATATCCTCGGTATACTCCTAGATATCTTCCTTAGAATTATATCCCTACTAGGATATCCTATAAATCTATCTTCTATCCTTATCGTAGTCCTATCCCTTTATCTTCTTAACTATTTAGATATCTAGATTATCTAGAATAGACTCTTCTAGATTATTCTAGGCCTTTACGGCTTTATCTACCTCCTTATATAGCTCGAGTAGTAAGATATAGAATATTAGGTAGATTAATATCGTTTTTAGTAGCTCTAAGATATATACTATATTACTAATAATCTTCGAGATCTAGTATAGGCTAATATACTTATAGTCTAACTTCTTCGAGGCTCTATTAGTAGCTAGGTTTCGGATAGATAGATATACTATATCCCCTACTACGTACTTCTTTAGTATATAGTAGCGGTTATAGTACTTCGCTTAGTCTTCCTTAGCTTTTAGTAGCCTCTATTTAAGGGAAAGCTACGTTTCGACTACTCGTTTAGCGAGCTACTCTATATCGGCCGAGTTACTACTCTTCTAGACTATTTTAGGCTATCTCGTACTTAGTAGATCTCGTACCTAATATATCTAGAATAGAGTAGTCCTAGTAGAGGAGTAACTTAAGTCGTTATATACGAACTCTACTATACTAAGTAGCTTTATTTAGTTATCCTACTCGTAGTAATAGTATACCTATAGGTATTACTCTATTATCTAGTTCTAATGCTTAGTCTAGCTATTAGTCTAAGGATAGTAGGCCGTACTAAGGGCTCTATATATCCTAAGATAGTAGTAAAAGGAGCTCTAGTACTTAGATATTAGAATTAGCCCTCTATTAGAGGTAATTAACTTTAGTATCCTATATAAGCGCGTAACTTCTCTTAGGAATATATCTACGAGGCCTTTAGCTAAGATATCCTTCCTTACTAGGATATAATAGACTATTTTAGAGAACCTATCTACTATTATAAGGATTAAGTCGTATACCTAGTCTAGATATATACTTAGTAGAAGATCTATAACGAAGTCTAGTATTAGATCCTTCTAGGATATCTCTAGTAGGGCTTCTATATAGAGTTTACTATATAGCTTATAGTATCTAGACTTCGCTCTACTATAAGCTTTATAGCTCTTAGTATAGTTCTTAATATATCGTCGGATATCTAGCTAGTCGTATACTCTCTATACTAGCTCTATAGTTCTTTTAAACCTAAAGTAGCCTATAAGAAGATTATCGTAGTAGGTTCGGAGTATCTTAAGTCTATATAGACCTACTAGTATATAGATAGGCTTATTAAGCTATAGTATACTACTCCTATCCTCCTATTTCGTTAGCTAAAGATCTTTCTACTAATCCTTAATTACTTTACGGATCTATTAGGCTATTAGGTCTTCCTACTAGGCTATTTAAATTCTCTAGAGGATATCGGTCTTATCTTCTACCTCTATCCGTACTACTAAGACGTACTTAAAGGATCCCTCCGGCTTCGCTACTATCTTTATAATATTAGTAGTAATATCCCTATCCGTTATTAGGCCTCCTAGTTCTAACTAGGCCTATAAGGCTTTTAGAACCGGTTTAGAGTCTTCTTAGGCTATCTAGCGGCTAGAATAGTCGACGTCTATATAGTTTAGCCTTCTACTCGCTATATCTACTATACTATTAAGCTTACCTAAGATATATATAATTATTAAGTTAAATATAGAGAGCTATTCTATCTATCTTACTTAGCGCTTTAATAGGGACTTAGTAGTTATAAACTATTATAGGTTATTATAGTCCGATATTAGCTCTATCTAATATCTCGCGCCTTTAAGATAGTATCGATAGTACTTAAATATCTCGACTATAGCTAGTAGCTTAATATCGTACGTATCGTAGTTCCGCTCTACTATATTTATCTTTCTTAAGAAGTATATAACTAGGAACTACTATATCTTAGCCTTAAACTCGTACTATTAGTATAGGATACCTAATACTATATATCTTAATACGTTAGTTTCGACCTATATAGGCCTTTCTAGATCGAAGTACTTTAATATAGGCGCCGAGTAGAACGCCTCCTTTAGGTCTTAGAACGACTTAAGTATATCGGGCGGAATATAGATTTTCCGAGATTCCTCTTTCTACTATTTATAACTACTATAGGCTATATTAGGTCCCCTCTCCGTTAAATAGTTTAGTAGCGCCGCGATATAGAAGAATCCCTTAATAAAGCGACGGTAGTAGTTTATAAAGCTAATAAATACGCGGATATCGTATACTAATTTAGATACTAGCTAATCTCGTATAGTATTAATCCGCTCTAGCTCTATCTCTATCTCTTATAGACTAACCTTATATCTAAGGAAGGATACCGAATCCGTATAGAACTCGTATTTAGATAGTTTATAGTAGAGCTTATATCGTTCTAGACGATTAAGGACCGCTAAGATATATTACTCGTATTCCTCTTCGTTTTTAGAGAAGATTAGTATATTATCGAGATATACGACGTAGAATACGTTAATTAGATCTAATAAGGTACTATTAATATATATCTAGAAGGTTCCTAGAATATTCGTAAGCCTAAATAGGACTACTATATACTTAAAGAGGCTATAACGGATTCTAAAGGCCGTTTTCTACTTATTACTATCCTTAATATAGAGCCTATAGTAGATATTACGTATATCGAGCTTAGTATATACGTTTAAGCCTACTAATCTATCTAAGGACTTCTAGATAAGTAGGAGAGGATAGCGATTCTTAATAGTAATAGCGTTTAAGGCCCGATAGTTAATATATAAGTATAGACTACCGTCTTTCTTCTTTATAAAGAGGATACCTATATTAGCTAGTAATCTCGAAGATCTAATCTAGCCCTTCTCGAGGTACTCTTCTAGATACTTCTATAGAACCTCTAGCTCTATCTCCGAGAGATTATATAACGGGCTCTATAGAAGTAACTTACTATCTACGAGGTCGATACTTAATTCGTATAGCCTATAATCCGGTAATAGTAATATATCCTTATTAGAGAAGATCTTCGAGTACTTCTTATACTACTCTAGGATAACCTTTATTAATAAGAGGTTATTTAGTACTAGCGATCCTATATATAGTATAGTCGAGGGATCTAATATATCTTATAGTATAGTTACTATAGTAACGAGGGCTAACTTATACTATTTTCGGCTATTTCGTTTTCTCTATACTACTATATAGTAGTAGAAATTAATAGTAGGATTCTATTAGGATAATTAGGATATATCTAGAACTATATCGAAATCGTAAATCCTATCTATAGTAAAATTATCTATATATCTTTTTACTATACTATTTATATCTAGCGCTAGAAACTTTACGTAATAGTAGCTATTAATAGATAGGCTCTAACTATTAAGAGTTCTATATTAAGTACTAGACTTACGCTCTAGATATAAACCGAGCTCTTTAGCTAGTATATTACTAATAAAGTTATCTTAGGTACTATAATCGAGTAAGCTCTTTACCTTTCTAGACCTATCTAGCCTAGTAAACTCTAGATCGAGTCTAATTAGCTCCTTACGAGGCTTTAATATCTTAGAGCCCGGCTCTATAGATTATTTCTATTCCTCTATATATAAAACTTCTCTAGCTATAACGAGACGTTCTATAGTATAGGGCTATCGTTTTCCGATCTCTTCTACTTTAGAGCTAAATATTCTAGTTACTTATAACCTATCTCTTAGTAGTAGTAGTAATAGATCTAGTTATCGTTAGCTTTCTAGGATAGTCCGTAATCTAAATTAGACCTTAATAGGCTATTAGGCTACTATTAGGATCCGGATAGTCGTTTATAGTCTAGCGTATTCTTATCTATATTACTATAGGTTATATTAGAATATAGACGACCCTTTCCCTTCGCTCTACTATCTTCTACTAGTTTTATATATCTCTATTATTCGTATACTCTATCCTCTACCTCTATTAGAGTAGCTAGTAGTAGCTTAATAAGACTTAGTCTCTTCTAGAGGTTATTATATAGCGCTACTATAAAAGTATATATCTATTAGGACTATCTATTCTTATCGATCTCGTCCTACTAGATCTTTATATACTCTATAAGCTCTAATAGATCTCGGAGATCTTATTTAGCGTAACGAAGTTATATATAGGCCTATTAGGCCCTCTTCTTTATAGATCCTATCGAGTCTAGTATATATACCTTTATTTCTTTCTATATAGATTAGGTTATCCTAAGCGACTTAGTATAGCGCTTCTATTTCGACTAGTATTTATAATCGATCTATTCCTCGCCGAAATCTATCTTAGTAAGCTTAGTAATATAGATAGTTAGGTTTCTATAGAAGATTCTCTCTATCGAGTCGGCCTATTACTACTATTCTACTCGGCTCTTACCTATAAAGACTATTAGATTACGAGCCTTAGGGATTATAGTCGAGGTTAGTATAGTATAGCCTAAGGTAGGCTAACTAATAATAGCTAGTAGTCTCCCGGCTACTAGTTCTATAATCGTTACGTTTACTATAGTAGTCCTAGCTTTAATTTTAGCTAGTTTAGCTCGTTATTCTATCTTCTTAGCCTCTTTCTTAGCTACGAGGATCTATCGCTTTAGATTATCGTCGTCTAAGCTAGATTAGTTATCGACCGGCCCTCTCTAGTCTTCTATAGGTCCGTCCTTATTAGATAGGGCTAGTCCTTTATCTTCGTCGCCTTCTATAGGTATATTACTCCCCTTCCTTAGGGATAGTATCCGGTATTACTAAGCCTTCTAGCTCGCCTCTAGATTAGGCGGTTTATTTACTAGCCTTCCTCGAAGTAGAAGCTATTACTAAATAGTTCGTTATATACTAGAAGATCGATTCGTATATAAGAGTAGATTATAATACGTAGGCTAAACTATTCTAAGTATAAAATACTCGAATCGATAAGGAAGGGAAAGAAGAGAATATAAAGGAGCTATAAAAGCTAGAATATACTAAAATAGGCTAAGCTAGGCCCTCCTAAGGCTTAGTATAGCTAATATATAGTATACTACGTATAGGTCCTTATACTATCTAATTTCTCTAGAATATTATAAGAGTAGCTATTAGCTTATAGTACTTATCTATAAGCTAATAGTAGGCTATAATATTATTCTATCTACTAAATATATACTATATATTAGTATAAGTATAGAAGTCGCGAATAGCCTTATATTATCGAAGCTTATCTATAGTCTTACTTATTATCTTCTAATTAGAATCCTTCTTAGACTTACTAGCTTTAGACTCCTTCTATAGATTAAGTAGTAGACTTAATAGTAGATCTATAGGATTAGAAGATAGAGGATTATTAGCTTATAAAGACTATTATTATACTACCGGTTTATCGTTAATCTTTAGATCTAGCTTAGTAAAGGATATATTAGCTCTATAGCTCTAGTATTTAGTTATAAGAATCTTAATACTAATAGGCTTTATCTAGTAGAAGTATTTAATAATACTAGTATCCTTACTTATCTAATCTTAAGATCCTTTAGATATAAGGAAGTCCTTAGACTAAGGCTTACTATTCTTTACTAGAAGGGCTTAAATCTTATAGTACTACTAGACTAATTTATAGGCGAAGCCCTTCTTAGTAGTATAGAGTATTATAGTATTCTTAGTAGACTTAATTAAGCGCCTAAGATTAATAGTACTACTATTTATAATAGTATAGTCCTTACTAAGATCTTTATAGTTAAAGTAGATCTATATCTCGATATTAATAGTATTAGGCTTAGATATAGAAGAAGTCCTTAGTTACTTAGCTATCTTCTTTACTATAGGAGTAGCTTCTATAGAAGCTAAAGCCTTCTTCTTAGATAGCTTCTTAATCCTCTTTATAACCTATATAATAGTAACTTCTTATTCTTTAGATAAAGGTTTATCTACTACTTTAGGAGCTTCTAGTTCTTCTACTAGTAATAGTCTATTACTTATTAGTATACTAGTATCGCTTTATTATATCTCTTAGATCTTAAACTAGATATTCTTTATCTTCTTTAAAGTACTTACTAATAAACTTACTTAAGAAGTCCTTCTCTTACTAGTAGATCTAGTATCTATAGAAATAGTAGTAACTTCTACTTCTAGCTATTTTACTAATAAATAAGCCTCTTCCTCGCTTACCTTAGTATAGCGCTTAGATACTATAGAGAGAGCTAGTAGGAACGGTTAAGTATATTATTCTTCTAACTAGATTTATACTTTTTAAGTCTAGCTTCGAGATTAACTTTCTATCTATTCTATCTATCCTTTTATATCTTATAATAGAGCTACGTTTACTAGATCTCTTTAAGTATATATTTATAAGGACCTATATATAGTATACTATATATTAGCTATACTAAGCTTCGGAAGGGCCCGGCTTAGCCTACTCTAGACTATTCTAGCTTTTATAGCTCCTTCGTACTCTCTCCTTTCCCTTTCTTATCGATTCGAGTATCTTATACTTAGGATAGTTTAGCCTATATATTATAACCTACTCTTATATATAAATCGATCTTCTAATATATAACGAACTATTTAGTAATAGCTCCTATCTCGAGGAAGGCTAGTAAATAAACCGCCTAATCTAGAGACGAGCTAGAAGGCTTAGTAATACTAGATACTATCTCTAAGAAGGGGGGGAAGGGGTAATATATCTATAGAAGGCGACGAAGATAAAGGACTAGTCCTACCTAATAAGGACGAATCTATAGAGGACTAGAAAAGGCCGGTCGATAACTAATCTAGCTTAGATAATAATAACCTAGAGCGATAGATCCTCGTAGTTAAGAAAGAGACTAAAAAGATAGAATAATAAGCTAAACTAGCTAAAATTAAGGCTAGGACTACTATAGCGAATACGACGATTATAGAACTAGCGACTAGGGGACCGCTAGCTATTATTAGTCGGCCTATCTTAGGCTATACTATACTAACCTCGACTATAATCCCTAAGGCTTATAATCTAATAGTCTTTATAGATAAGAGCCGAGTAGAATAGTAGTAATAGGCCGACTCGATAGAGAGAATCTTCTATAGAAACCTAACTATCTATATTACTAAGCTTACTAAGATAGATTTCGGCGAGGAATAGATCGATTATAAATACTAGTCGAAATAGAAGCGCTATACTAAGTCGCTTAGGATAACCTAATCTATATAGAAAGAAATAAAGGTATATATACTAAACTCGATAGGATCTATAGAGGAAAGAGCCTAATAGATCTATATACGACTTCGTTATACTAAATAAAGCCTCTAAGATCTATTAGAGCTTTTAGAGTATATAAAGATCTAGTAGGACGAGATCGGTAAGAATAGATAGTTCTAATAGATATATACTTTTATAATAGTACTATATAACGACCTCTAGAAGAGACTAAGTCTTATTAAACTACTACTAGCTATTCTAATAGAGGTAGAGAATAGAGTATATAAATAATAGAGATATATAAAACTAGTAGAAGATAGTAGGGCGAAGGGAAAGGATCGCCTATACTCCGATATAATCTATAGTAATATAAATAAGGATATACTAGACTATAAATAACTATCCGGATCCTAATAGCGACCTAATAGTCTATCGAGGCCTAATTCGGACTATAGACTATCCTAGAGAGCTAATAATAACTAGATTCGTTACTACTACTACTAAGAGATAGACTATAAGCGACTAGAATATCTAGCTCTAAAGTAGAAGAGATCGGAAAATAATAGTCCTATACTATAAAACGCCTCGTTATAGCTAGGAAAGTTTTATATATAGAGGAATAGAAATAATCTATAGAGCTAAGCTCTAAGATATTAAAGCCTTATAAAGAGCTAATTAGACTCGATCTAGAGTTTACTAGACTAGATAGATCTAGGAAAGTAAAAGGCTTACTCGATTATAGCGCCTAAGATAACTTTATTAGTAATATACTAGCTAAAGAGCTCGGTTTATATCTAGAACGTAAGTCTAGTACTCGATATAGGACTCTTAATAGTTAGAGCCTATCTATTAACGGCTACTATTATATAAAGTTTCTAGCGCTAGATATAAATAGTATAGCGAGAGGATATATAGATAATTTTACTATAGATAGGATTTACGGTTTCGATATAGTTCTAGATATATCCTAATTATCCTAATAGAATCCTACTATTAATTTCTACTACTATATAGTAGTATAGAGAAAACGAAATAGCCGAAAATAGTATAAGTTAGCCCTCGTTACTATAGTAACTATACTATAAGATATATTAGATCCCTCGACTATACTATATATAGGATCGCTAGTACTAAATAACCTCTTATTAATAAAGATTATTCTAGAGTAGTATAAGAAGTACTCGAAGGTCTTCTCTAATAAGGATATATTACTATTACCGGATTATAGGCTATACGAATTAAGTATCGATCTCGTAAATAGTAAGTTATCCCTATAGAGCCTATTATATAATCTCTTAGAAATAGAGCTAGAGGTTCTACTAAAGTATCTAGAAGAGTACCTTAAGAAGGGCTAGATTAGATCTTCGAGATTACTAGCTAGTATAGATATCTTCTTCGCGAAGAAGAAAGATAGTAGTCTACGCTTATATATTAACTATCGGGCCTTAAACGCTATTACTATTAAGAATCGCTACCCTCTCCTACTTATCTAGAAATCCTTAGATAGATTAGTAGACTCGAATATATATACTAAGCTCGATATACGTAATACCTACTATAGGCTCTATATTAAGGATAGTAACGAGTAGAAAACGGCCTTTAGGATCCGTTATAGCCTCTTTAAATATATAGTAGTTCTATTTAGGCTTACGAATATCCTAGGAACCTTCTAGATATATATTAATAGTACTTTATCGGATCTAATTAACGTATTCTACGTCGTATATCTCGATAATATACTAATCTTCTCTAAAAACGAAGAGAAATACGAGTAATATATCTTAGTAGTCCTTAAGCGCCTAGAATAGTATAAGCTCTACTATAAACTATCTAAATATAAGTTCTATACGGATTTAGTATCCTTCCTTAGGTATAAGATTAGTCTATAAGGGATAGAGATAGAGCTAGAATAGATTAATACCGTACGAGATTAGCTAGTACCTAAATTAGTATACGATATCTATATATTTATTAGCTTTATAAACTACTACTACTACTTTATTAAGGGATTCTTCTATATCGTAATACTACTAAACCGTTTAACGGAGAGGGAGTCTAATATAGTCTATAGTAGTTATAAGTAGTAGAAAGAGGAATCTCGGGAAATCTATATTCCGCCTAATATACTTAAATTATTCTAAGATCTAAAGGAGGCGTTCTACTCGGCGCCTATATTAAAGTACTTCGATCTAGAAAGGCCTATATAGATCGAAACTAATATATCGAAGTATATAGTATTAGGTATCCTATACTAATAGTACGAGTTTAAGGCTAAGATATAGTAGTTCCTAGTTATATACTTCTTAAGAAAGATAAATATAGCGGAGCGGAACTACGATATATACGATATTAAGCTACTAGCTATAGTCGAGATATTTAAGTACTATCGATACTATTTCGAAGGCGCGAGATATTAGATAGAGCTAATATTAGACTATAATAACCTATAATAGTTTATAACTACTAAGTCTCTATTAAGGCGCTAAGTAAGATAGATAGAATAGCTCTCTATATTTAACTTTATAATTACGTATATCCTAGATAAGCTTAATAGTATAGTAGATATAGCGAGTAGAAGGCTAGACTATATAGACGTCGACTATTCTAGCCGCTAGATAGCCTAAGAAGACTCTAAACTAGTTCTAAAAGCCTTATAGGCCTAGTTAGAGCTAAAAGATCTAATAATAGGTAGGGATATTACTACTAATATTATAAAGATAGTAGTAAAGCTAGAGGGACCCTTTAAGTACGTCTCGATAGTATAGATAGAGATAGAAGATAAGACCGATATTCTCTAGAGAATTTAAGTAGCCTAGTAGGAAGATCCGATAGTCTAATAGATCTATAAAGTAATCGAGGATTAGTAGAAAGATCTTTAGCTAACGAGATAGGAGGATAGGAGTAGTATACTATAGCTTAATAAGTATATCTATATACTAATAGATCTATATAGACTTAAGGTACTCTAAACCTACTACGATAATCCTCTTATAGGCTACTTTAAGTTTAAAAGAACTATTAAGCTAGTATAGAGAGTATACGACTAGCTAGATATCTAACGATATATTAAGGACTATACTAAGAGCTATAAAGCTTACGATAGAGCGAAGCCTAGACGCTATAAGCCGTATAGTAAACTCTATATAGAAGCTTCGCTAGAGGTATCCTAGAAGGATCTAATACTAGACTTTATTATAGACCTCCTACTAAGTATATATCTAGACTAGATATACGACTTAATCCTTATAATAGTAGATAGGTTCTTTAAATAGCCTATTATATCCTAGTAAGGAAGGATATCTTAACTAAAGGCCTTATAGATACGTTCCTAAGGGAAGTTACGCGCCTATATAGGATATCGAAGTTAATTACCTTTAATAAAGAGCTAATTCTAATATCTAAGTACTAGAGCTCCTTTTACTACTACCTTAGAGTACGTAGAGTCCTTAATACGGCCTACTATCCTTAGACTAATAGCTAGACTAAGTATTAGAACTAGATAATAGAGTAATACCTATAGATATACTATTACTACGAGTAGGATAACTAAATAAAGCTACTTAGTATAGTAGAGTTCGTATATAACGACTTAAGTTACTCCTCTACTAGGACTACTCTATTCTAGATATATTAGATACGAGATCTACTAAGCGCGAGATAGCCTAAAATAGTCTAGAAGAGTAGTAACTCGGCCGATATAGAGTAGCTCGCTAAATAAGTAGTCGAAATATAGCTTTTTCTTAAGTAGAGGCTACTAAAAGCTAAGGAAGACTAAGCGAAGTACTATAACCGCTACTATATACTAAAGAAGTATATAGTAGGGGATATAGTATATCTATCTATCTAAAACCTAGCTACTAATAGAGCCTCGAAGAAGTTAGACTATAAGTATATTAGCCTATACTAGATCTCGAAGATTATTAGTAATATAGTATATATCTTAGAGCTACTAAAAACGATATTAATCTACCTAATATTCTATATCTTACTACTCGAGCTATATAAGGAGGTAGATAAAGCCGTAAAGGCCTAGAATAATCTAGAAGAGTCTATTCTAGATAATCTAGATATCTAAATAGTTAAGAAGATAAAGGGATAGGACTACGATAAGGATAGAAGATAGATTTATAGGATATCCTAGTAGGGATATAATTCTAAGGAAGATATCTAGGAGTATACCGAGGATATTAGTAGGTCGATAATACGCGTCTATAAAAAGTCGATTAGGTAAGGTATAAAGAGACGCTAAGGGCGTTAATAGGCTAAGATAGGCCTAACTAGGCTAGTATAGATAGATAGAGATACTCTTTAGAATTAGAAGTCTTATTAGATATATTTATATACTATTAACTAGAGTATCTTCCTAAATACTATACTAAAGGGGCTAAGAAGAGGACTAAAATAGACTAGAATAGCCCTATAGAGCCTATATAATATATAAATAAACTAAACTAGTCCTCCTTAGTATTAATCTCGTTAGAAGAGACTATAATATTATCTAATAGGCTAGAGAGGATACGAGAAAGGATAGTAGCTCTAGTCTAGACTATAATAGTAGTCTTAACGGTATAGAGAGTAGTACCGAGGGTCTTAATATACTAGAATAGGTTAGAATAGGCTAAACTAGGGCAAGATAGACTAAGCTTATTTTATAGAGGATAGTAGTATCTATAGTACTATCTACTATACTAGAAATAGATATTAGGTACTTCTTTTTACTTAAACTAGCTAGAGTTAGGGGAGTACTCTCTTTATTATTATCTATCTTATACTATAATAGAGTTAGCTAGACTAAACTAGGCTAAAATAGGCTTATATACCTTAAAGCTATAGTCGTTACGGATACGCTTAGCTATAAGTAGACTAGTCTTAGAGAGCGTAGAGACGCCTATATATAAGTATAGGCTATCCTTACTAGTAAAGAAGGGCTTATTACTAGAAATATATTAGTAGAGACTAGAATAGACTAAACTAGATATATATACTATCTAATTATATCGTAGAGCTCTATAGTAGTCTCTTATATAGCCTTAAGGATATCTTTATTAATATTTAGAGCGATAGCGATATAGCGAGTAGTATTAAAGGCGTCGATATAGCCTTAATAGGACTTAGGGAACTAAAATAAGTTAGAATAGGCCTAAATAGACTAAGATAGATATATCTACCTTATAGTACTCGCGATTAGTATAGAGGTAGTAGATATAGTACTTTATATAGAATCTAGAGCTATCGATATCCTTATACTTATTATTCTAGGGATTCGCTATCTTATAGAAGTTCTAAATAGATCTAGATAGACTAAGAGAAGTATATAATAGCGGTAGAGAGGACTTACTATACTAAGTTAGCGTATACTAGTCTAGAATAGGCTAGTATAGGCATCTCTATCTATACTACTAAAAATAGTATTTCTAGTTTATCTTATTTATTAAGATTATAGAAAGGAATTTAGATTAGCTAAAGAACTAATCGTATCCCTTACTTCTATAATTAGTACTTAAATCTACGCTATACTAAAAAATATAATAGCCTAGATTATATATAAAAAATCTAGGAAGTAAGAGTATATAGAAACTTAGGATTTTAAAAATAACGATCTCTAAAAGAAGAATAGTTATAAGGATCTATATATAGTATACTATATATTAGCCGTACTAAGCCTCGGGAGGGCCCGGCTTAGTCTATATATAGTATACTATATATTAGTCGTACTAAGCCTCGGGAGGGCCTAGCTTAGTCTACTTTAAGCTATTCTAGCTTTTATAGCTTTTTTATACTTTCTTCTTTCCCTTCTTTATCGATTTAAGTATCTTATACTTAGAATAGTTTAGTCTACGTATTATAATCTACTCTTATAATATTAGACCTTATTTAAATACTATAATATCGCTTATATTATTATATATTAATATATTACTAGATAATTATATTTCTTTAAGATTTAGAGATAGAGGAATATTCTAGATTTATAATAAATTAGGTAACTTAGTCTAGTTCTATATAGTTATACTATTAGATAGAGGTAATAGCGATAAAGAGTCTTCTTATATTATATATAAGCTTAATATCTTATAATTATCTTATATATTAGTATATTAGATAGACTATAGAATACTAAGAAAGTAGAAATAAGGTATTTAGCGGGTCGGCTTAGTAACTCGCTATATAAGCTAATATCTACGCTTAATTCTTATATACTAATAATACTATTATTTAGAGTAATATCTATATTAAAATAAAGCTACGAGCTTATATTATTTATTAGGAAATTAATAGAACTAATTAGTATAGTATAGTAGGAGTAATAGTAGTAATAGTATAGTAGACTATATAAGGGTAGTACCTGCCCGCCCCGCGGCTCAAAAGCTCAGGGTTTTTGTCGTTAAGAATAAGCCGTACCGCAAACCTTGCTTGAACTTTACACCTGCATTGTGGAAGCGATTACGTGGCGTGAGTGCCGACGTGGAGGTGGTTGGCAGTCGATGTTGGTTGGTGATTTCGCGGATTGCGGATGGTGGGGGAAGAAGACGAGGAATACGGAGCAATTGCCGGACAAGATTGCTTGCAATGCATCTCGCATTGGAGTCTACATAAGCTATCCTGCCAGCCAGAAAATAGAACAGGAATCACGTAATGCCGTCAACAGCAGATACGAAATCGTGTTCAAAGATTCCGCTCCGCACATCCTAGCCAACAAAAGATCCCCATCTTTCGCCCATCCATTCCCAAGAATAGTAGCTTCGTCCACGATCCTTCTCTTGCAAGTCAAGAACTCCTCCCCTGCTTCGCCATGCTGTGACGAAGTAAAACAGACTTCTGAACCTCGCAAGCTCCCGTCTCCGCCCTGGTAATGTATCCACATTCGCATTGTAAGTAAAAGAAGTAAACTCGACCGTTCCGCCATCGTGCCAGAGACATCGTAAAAGGAAATTTGAAAGTCAAAGCCTTGCATCATCGTACAATCGTGACCGCGCTCCTCTGCGGCGCAAAGCATGCCACACAACGCGAGAGCCTGTCGAAAGGAAACCAGAATAAAAAGCGTGCCATGCAATGCAGATAATGATGCTGTTGAAGTGAATCAGAATGAACTTTTTGTCGTTGTTGTGATCGTGTGATCGTTTCAATGATAATCGCCAGCCGTAACCATTTGCGGTGGTCCCATGTCTGTGTGAGAGACCATGCCCATTGGGACGTGGGTCGGCATAGAAGGCATGTCGGATCCGGTCGTCATTGCAATAGCCTGGTAAGACGCGTCGTCAATCGGGTCGGCACCAGGCTCCTGTTCCTCGACCATGGCGTCCTGGGCTTCTTCCATTTCCTCTTCGGATGGAGCGGAGCCGTCCGCGCTGGTCTCATGAGTCCGGCGATGCTGAGCAAGGTTGTCAGATCTCGAGAATGCCTTGTTGCATAGCGTGCACAAGTAGGGACGTTCCTGAGTGTGGGTTCGGACGTGACGCTTCAGGTGCTCTAATCTCTTGAACAGTCGACCGCACATCGGGATCGGACATGAGTGGCTCTTCTGAGGATATGGGCCAAGCTCGCTTACGGTGGCAGACCGAGCACGGCGGAAGACGCCATTAGCGGTGCGCTGTACTGCATGATGCTGAAGGCCGGGGTGTCGATAGTCCTGATTTGGACTCGCGTTGTAGTTGTTGTAGTCATCTGTAGGCCCGTGACCCACGTGCATTGGATGTTGGTGGGCTCTGCTCTCATCGATGGCACCTTCAACCACATGCGACGGTGTACTATGGCGAGACAGGTTGAGAAGTTCTTTGTGGTCGCTCATAAGAGGGCCATTGTGCGTTGCGTGCATGCTGGACGGCGAGTCATTGTACGACACTTCTTGCCCTTCTGGGATAGACTGTGGGGCAACCGACGTAGACATAGAGCGACGCAGATCGCTTGGCCGGTGAACTGCATGCGCATGAGTAGCGACGCCACCAGCTGATGTCACTGCCGTTGTGACAGCTGTGCCTGTCAGAGAAGAGCGTCGACGTCTCTGCTTGTAGGTTGGAGAGCCTTCAAGCACCGAGTAAACTTGCTGTGGCTGGTGATAGTTGCGGTTCATTGATGGGTAGTTGGTACCAGCAAGATTTGGCGGCACAGACATGAGCGGGTTGAAAGGCTGCTGCAGGCCGACATCAGGAATAGCTGCATATAGACCAGTATCCTCGTTGGCGATATAAGTGGGCTCAGAAGGCATGCCGACAGAATGCTGAGGTGGCGTGAGAGGTTCGAAAGAAATGCCTCGTTGGCTGTAGTCCTCGAAATGCGAAGAAACGAATGAAGGCGCAGGTGAGTACTCCATGTAGGCTGGCATAGAGCTGTGCCTGTTTCCGACTTGCGAGATGGGAACACCATTACGGTCAAACACTGGTCCCAGTGATTGTTCGCGTGTCTTCTGAATCTGAGAAGGCATTGGCGGCATGGCCATCTGGTTGAAGGTTGGCACATGTGTCATTTGCTCTGGGTGATGATGATGCATGTCCGGTTGCATACTGGGCTGAGACATCTGCTGTGGCATGGAAGTTGGTGGCATCTGCTGCTGAGGGATCATTGATGGCGGTGGCATTGAATCGGTAGCTCTCAAGACAGGCGAAGTGGAATGCGACGGAGGCATTGAAGGCGGCTGGGCGAAGCTGGACTGGTTGTTTTGCTGAGCCTTGGTGAGCTGCTCGAAAAGCGATTGGGAGGAGTCGAATTCGAAAGAGAGGGCTGGCTCGCTGACAGCAACGGTTGTTGCTTCCTGACCCATTTTCTCGCGCTTGAGATCGCGTTCGAGCGCATCCAAGAAGAGTCGGTCGTGTGGTACACTATACCAGTAAAACACCTTCTGCTTCTTCTGCGTTCGAATGCAGTTGTTCTTATAGAGAAAGTCCAAAAATGGGCTCTTGGGCTCCTCCAGCGAGGCATCGGTGCCCGACTTGAGATTTCGTAGATCAGAGAATATTCCTTCTTCGAACTTTTTGGTGTTCTTCACGGGTCGACCAAATGCTTGGAATCGAAATGACAAGCATCGCACGATATCTGTGCCAGAGATGTGGAAGAGATTGTTCCTGCTTGCAGTCAGCGCATGTTTCCGCGGGCAGCAAACGCGCAGCTCGGCGCATTGCAGACGCACCATAATACACAGGATACATATTCGCCGGTTGGCAGCAGAAATCGTCGAATATACTGGTCCTGGCTCCAGTCCACGGGCGCAGAGATGAGGAAGTACTTGACTATGCTACGGTCAGCCAATGGGTCGCTTTCATGCTGCGATTACGCGCGCAACGTGTTTACGTACGGTTGTCAACCTGCTGCAGCGCGACGACCGAGTCTTGAGGAAGGCTCGACTGCTGCTCCTGGTCCAAGAGGAAGGTCTCTGGAGCGACAGATCGCGCCTGAGGCGGAGGCATGCCCGGGTGGTGGTTGGGATACATGGCGATGATGGAGGACGAGGCAGCGGACGTCGCAGGCTGCGGTGGGTTGGGACGGCGCGACGGAGCGAGACCAGCGGGCCTGCGTCTACTTCAAACGCAGGTATAGCAGAGGATGTCTGATGTGCGCGGCTTCTGACAGACCTGCAGCGACAGCCAGGTCGTGCGTGTATCAAGAAGCTATGCTACGCGCGGGGAATTGGATGGGGAAGAGATTCGCGATGCGAAGCTGCAGGAACAGGAACGAATGTAGGAGACGAGCTGCTGCTCTAGTCGTCGGAGATGGGGAGAGGGCCGGCCTCTGTGCGCAAATAGGTGAAGCTGGAGCGATGTGAAGTGAATAGACAGCGAGAAGCGTGAGGCTGCTGAATCCGATAGCATAAAGCTTCCAGCGGCAGAGATCAGAGGTGGGAAAGGTGCGAGCAGAACAGGTGCGACGGACGTTTCAAGCGCAGGTGTTTCAGGTAATAAGACGCTACCTCCCGCTTAGGCCTAGGGAGTGGATAGCATCCCTGCCGCCTCTTCCCGCTCACCTCACTGGCCCTTACTCGCTGTGCGCAGCCGCCCGCTCTGTTTTTGTGATGGCCCAGCGCCAGCCAGCCAACGGTACGGCGATGCGCTCGTAAATGCTTCCTACTGCTGCAGTCCGACACCTCGTCTCCACCGCAATTTTGGCAGTCCTCAGTGTGTAGGGCAGGTAGGGGAGCCGCCGCGCTGTGATGAACGCTGTACGGGCCAAGACATCAGCAACTCAACTCGCATGCAGGCGACCTCATCAGAGTCAGGCCAGGTCTGACTGCCAAACCAAGAAGGCAGGCCGGTGCGCGGATCCGGAAGAGTGCCGCGGCAGGGGATGCCTGTGCAAGCTTCGTTCTGATATCGTCGGGTTGCAAGTCGAGACCTGCGGGTGATCCATCCTCCTTCTTGCTCGCTGCGCCTGCGAGTCGATGCTCAGAAGCGCAGCATTGCACAGATCGCGTGGCGCTGACAACTTGCCCTGCTGTACCACCAAGGCCCGCATCCGCCGCAAAATTCGCGAATGTCTTTGGCGCCACTGCTCGGAGACAATTTAATGAGACATCCACATTCGTCGGATCGTCTGCACCGCCGACAGCCTGCGCTCACACAGCAGAATGCATCCACTGCCGACCCAGAGGAGCATCACGGGCACGCTGCTCGTGGGTGACATGTCTCTCTGCTTGCAGAAGCGGCGATCATACAGGCACATGCAAGGTACCACCGGGACGCTGAGGCGAGCGTTTCACGCTTGGCCTCTAGACTCAGCGAAGAAGACGTCTACTTCCTCTACAGTGCAGCGACATCCTAACGGCTGTCCGCAGGAAATCGCACATTCTGTGTCGATCTCGTCGAGACGCATGAAATCACATCTGAATCCAACTTCCCGGCAGCGCCTTTGTTCACGCGTGCTGAAAGCCGTGGCGTCCCGATGGTTGCTGTGAGGTGACGGCATGCAAAAATCTGGCTAGTCAGGGACCAAATTTGATCCATTTGCGACTACTTGCATGCGATGCTGAACACGATCGAGCGCCATCGGCTTTCGCTCCGCCAACCAGCAATGCTTTACAACTCCAAAAAGCTGGCAGGCAGTTCCACTGAGGATTCACTGGAAAAGTCTGGAATATTGCGAGTCAGCTCTGGCTGGCGGTAAATCGGCTATTCACCATGACCAC
Organism: Pseudocercospora fuligena; assembly: GCA_014298035.1. NCBI lineage: Eukaryota > Fungi > Ascomycota > Dothideomycetes > Mycosphaerellales > Mycosphaerellaceae > Pseudocercospora > Pseudocercospora fuligena. The sequence goes on along the minus strand of JABCIY010000313.1, from coordinate 134,327 downwards.
AACTAATGACTCTCGCAATTATGAGACTTTCCAAGCCTGTTCCCAGCAAGATAACATCGCTCTTTGCGCGGATCGGATCAGAGATGATCTGAACAGGATCGGAGCAATTGATGAACTGCCCTGCGCGCCGGTACCCGATCAACGCAGCTTCGTCCGAATGCAGTAGATGTTCTTTCCAGTTCGACTTCTGTGCTACCGTGAAACAGCTGCGGCACCTGTTTGATCGCTTTCGGAGAATACCTGAAACTGGGAGTCTGGAGATCTCGCTGCTGCGCCTCACTGAGCAGCATTCTGTGAGGTCGGTTTCAATAGCACGCCGACTACATTGCTACGCTCTAAGGATAGTTGCGCGTGACTCTGCTGCTATGGCGCTCATGCCAAGGCAGACTCTCTTTCACGACTGAATCACTAGCAAGGATGTCTACGAATCGTGTAGTCAGCGCAAAGACATGCACTCCAATTGCATGGCTGCTTTCCAGAACACCCACCGCGACGCAATCAAAGATACGGCCCATAGAATCACCGACTGGGAATCGGCAAACCGTTCCAGCGGGAGCACCACGGGCAAGCTTCTCCAAGCGCTTCGTCTCAGGTTGATGAACAGCATTCTCCATCCTCACGCAACCTTTGCGACTGCACATCTTGTCCACGCTACCATGACTCGGGTCCACTCTCAACACTCGCAGAAGCCCAGTTAGCGTTCAGCATAGCTTGTCGGGCTCGTAATTCTTCCAACTCGAAAATTTGGTCGATGCAGGTTTTATTCAAAATAGCACACCACTGTGACCTCAGACATGATACCCATTACCTAAAGGCCCTGAAACACGGTTGCTGGAGTGAGAAGAACAGAAGCCATGCTGGTGCAGCTACGATCGTCTGAACTCAAAGTGGACTTCATCCGATGCGTGTTGAGAGCGCGCACTTCTACCGACAAAACTCCAACAGTACTTGTCATACCGACTGCATCAAAATCGGGTGAGCAGCATTGCCTACTCAGGGGTGCTATTGATTCACGATTCGAGGCCGCAAAGCTGAGAACAGGTCCGCGGAAAGGGCGAGACCACTTCCAGTGACGGCCTTGAGCTAGACACCATTGCGCCATTTCCTGCTATGCCACCAGGATTCATCAAGATTCGCGCAAAGTGAATTTGCTTGATCCTGGACACCTGACCTCAAACTTGAGTGTTAAGCCGGGGTATCGCAGTCTCGAAACAAGACCCCGATGCAGGGCCAGCAGACTCGCAGAGCTGGCTGCTCCCGAGCTTCCCCTCGACATTGCAAGAGTCCCAAGAGTAGCTGAACGATAAGTGCTACCGCATTGACTGGTAGAAAGCCATGTCCATTCAGTTGGCAAAAGAGTCGTACAACTTACAATTCAGCCTCTTCACTGGATACCAACATGGTGGTCTGGAGCGAGCAATTCCAGCAAATTGCTTGCGTGGCCAGCTCACTCCAATATGTTGTACCAGCATGACCACGTTGCAGAGCTGCGTCTGCACATATGGAGAGTCGGAGATTATGTTGCAGCTGACATGAATGAGCGCCGCGAGTATGTTCATTAGGTGGCCCATCTGTGAGAGACAATGCCGCTTTGCCGTCCTGCGATGGGAGGTCTGAGAAGTGCAATTTGCCTTCGCCTGTCAATCGCTTCCGAGAGAGTTTGCTATCGCACTGGAAAAGCAACTCGCATATTCACCCATGCTAGACCTGGACAAAGACCTTTCCATGACGCCTCTGATCACTCACACACCTCTTGCAAGCTCTCAATGCGGAGGACAGACGAGCTTGTTGTGAGATGCAATGCTGCTTCGAATGTGTTGATGACACAGTTCGGAAGCAATACACTTCAACAAACAATCACAATGATGAAGTCAATCTGGACAAGACCTTGCATCGAGATGTGGGAGCGCCTCACCTATGGTTGAAACCATGAACCGGAGCCCAATGCTCCCAGCCTCAACCACTCGTCGGCCTTTTGTACCGCATCGCTGAATGCTCGAGACTTCAGAAACATCATTGGCGCCTAATCGAGGTAATCCATATGAAATTGCTGAGTGCAACAATCTGCTATCCCGCTTTCCGGCCTTCTGCGACTTCAGCCTCGTTCACCCTAGCCGGCCGTGTCCGAAAACACTTCCAGCATGGAAGATGCTGCAATCGCTCACCTCTTCGACTCATGACCTTTCTCATCACATTGGGAATGCGCATCAAGAAATGTGATGCTGAAACTCGTCACTTGAGGACTGCGGCATAGTATTGTGTCCTTGTTTCAGCACTCTCGAAACATCTGTTCCTGTTCCTAGCCTTGGCATGAACCCTTTTGTGGTTCGTCACTGTGGAGAGACGTTACAGAGAGATTGCTCCTCAGAACGTGTGCCAGGAACACGACTGAGGGCTGGCCTACGTCTCTACGAACACGCTGATCAGGTACAGGACTAGATTGTTGGTGATGTGACTGTTATGTGACAGGAACGATTGCTGACTCTGTTAATGGCACCTACTACCTCAACGATCAAGTTATCAGGCTCGAGCGGTACCAAGGTAAGCACATCGCCTTATTATTGATGAGACTCTGAGGTCAAAGTACTCTTCTCCTTTCCCTTTCATGGTCACTTCCAGTTCACATTACTTGCCTCAGCTTCCCATGTCCTTCTACCTTCTGAGAGCATCCTGCAGCATTTCTTCGTACCAAATCTGGGTTGTGACCTGAGAGAGACATCCTTGTGTTGGAATTAAATAGCGAGCAAAACCATAGCTCAAGGACGAGAGGCAGTCAGGTACATAATTTCGGTGGTCATTCAAGATTTCTCCATGGACATCGCTTGAAGAATCGCCATACCAACTCAGCCAGGTACATACTGCCGCACTCGACAACACAGATCGCTTTGGTCGCAAGAAGTTGCAGATGGCCTTGGATGCATTGTTCCAAGTGACGCATACACGACTTCCTTTCCACACGTCCTCGAATTGATTTAATTCCAACTGGTCAAAGACGAGAAAATCTCCAAGCAAAGACGTTCTTTCCTGCCCTCGTCTCTCCAGTTCTGCTCCAATAGCCCAATGAATTCTTCGGATCCGTAATCGAAGACTGATCAAAACATCGAAGTCTCGACCCATCAGATCCCATAAGTCCACTTACCTTCACGACGAGGAACGGCCGAGCGTTGTTGAGATTTCCGCAGATGGATCGCGAACGCCATAGGAGAGAAGTTTTGGGCCATTGAGATAGAGTCAGAGTATCTCTGAGGGTTCATATCATCTATCCAAACAAAAATTGATGGATGCTGAAAGTTGTCCGTTCATGTCGTGTCGCAGCAAGGACAGATCAGCCTGTCTGTGCGAGTCTTAGGGGTACACGTGATTGAAAAGTCTTGGCATGACGGGACCAGGTCCGGTCATCAATTTTCGTAAAACAGCCACAGATGACTTAGGAGTCCTCGCATAATGTGGAGGTATACATGGTTCTCGAAGAATTGGACTGAGATTCGCTCTCTGCCGACACCAATGTCGTTGTTGTGTTGATGAGGAGAAAGTAGGAAGTTGCCAAGTAAGATGTATCGAGCGCGGCTGTAGGAAAGCTCGGGTCGCATCCTGCACTCAGCTGTCGAATCAGGAAAGAGCTCAGGTCCAGAGTCGCGGAGACAGCACCACACGCGACAGAGACAGAGACCACACATTCATACTGCTGCATACAGGCGCTCAAGCATCGCCAAGCCCCTTTCACCTTGCGCTCTCCGCCGCCGCCGTCCTCCGCATATACGACCATCTCCGCCGGCCGCGGATTGTCTCAATGCGGGCCTCAGGAAACATCTTGCGAGCATCACCGTGATCATGCAGGCCGGCCTGGGCAACGGAGGGCCAGGACTGGAGCATCATGGCACAGAGTATACCCTTCAGGGTGAGTTATATGGGAGCTGGAGAAATCCATGCCTTGCGCTCGGGGCATGAAAAGGAGCCAGCGCGGTGCGGTCAGCGATGCTAACAACGCTGCCAGGTGTCATGCGCTTCCTGCAGATCGAATGGCACAACCACGAGCGAGCGCGCAATGCCTGGGACATAGAACGAGCAGAGATGCGGGCCAAGATCGCAAAGCAGGAGGGCGAGGTGAGACAGGCCAAGCGCATAAATGAACAGCTGGAACGGCAGGTGCGAATGCTGGAGAACGCTCTTAAGAACGAGCGCAAGAAGAAGGGCGTCAACGGTACTGCGGCTACAAATGAGGCGGGCGAGGGAGAAACAGGAATGCAGGTCAAGACAGAAGATGCCAAGGCTGGAGAGAAAGGGAGCAAGCGTGCGTACTCGAATGAGCATGATGCTTCGACACGGGATAGAGGACTGACCGCACACCTAGCAGCCTACGTGCCCCACAACTCATTCCTAGAGACCGAGGAGATGAGCGAAAAGGAGCGGGAGCAGTACTTGGACAACACCTCCAAGTACCTTAAGAACTGCATGAAGGAAATTCAGTATCTGCTGACTCCGCCGCAACATCCTCCACCTCCGCAGATGCTCCCTAATGGCCATATCACGGGACTGCCAGAGCCCCCGCTGTCCATGGAGGAAATGTATGCCCAGCAACATCCTAGAGCAAATCAGAGGAATCAGCCTCGTCAGGTTCTGCCTCAGCAGCCGCTCCCTCCGAATCATCAACCTCCACCAGTCCCACAGATGCAGTCACAATACGGTCAGCAAAACCAGGGCGTAAATTATGTCGATTACAACCACCAAGGACAGCAACCCTCGGACTTCGTGCAGCAAACACAACAGCCAGCATATGAGGAGCAAGTTGAAAATGTAACGCACACTTATGATAACAAGGGCCGACCCGTACAGGACCCACCGGCACAACAGCAGATACATCAATCGGAGAACTTGCAACTACTCTCAAAAGGCATGAAGGAGCAGGCCGAAGCAGATGGCTGGACTTTTGACGAAGAAGCTCCTCTCAACCCTGATCTTCAGCCTACAGATCCTCCTCGAAGACCTGACACGGATCTCTTCCCAAGTGCAGCCAATCCCGCATCGCTACCTGCAAAGTCCCCACCCAGGTCAGGACCACACAGTAGACGGAAAAGCTCTGGCTCGCAGAACATGTCAAGACGGCGAAGCTCTCAGGGCAAGAATGACACGCATGAGGGTGCCGAAGCACTTTTGAACCAAGACCCTTCGCAATTCAAAGTTCGCTTTGCTCTACGAGGACATCTCGATGTCGTTCGTACTGTCATCTTCAGCGGCGGAGGAAGTCCGAGTGAGCCTGAGGTCTGCACAGCCGGCGACGATGGCACAATCAAGCGCTGGATCGTGCCAGCGACATATCAGAATTACAATCCTGGCAACAATCAACCTGATCTGGATATCCCAGCAAAATTCACGCATAGAGGACACGAAGGCATCGTCACTTCATTGACCGCACCACCGGCCAGCACAGGTTTCAGCACTGGCGGCCAAGCTTCAGGAGATGGCTGGATCTTCTCCGGTGGTCAAGACGCGACAATTCGCTGTTGGGAGCGAGGCCGCGTAGATCCGAAAGCGACACTGGAAGGTCATACTGACGCTGTCTGGGCGGTCTGTGTGCTCCCAGCATCTGTTGGTGTGGTGTTTGGACCTCAAAGCAGCAACTTTGGTGGCCCTGATCGACTACTCTTGGTCTCGGGCTCGGCGGATGGTACGGTCAAGGTCTGGGCTGTCAGCGCACCACCACAATCTTCGTCGCCATCGACTGGAAGCCGAAGAGGAGTGGGCGGAACGCGACGACACAGCGTAACCAGCGGAAGCAATTACCCGACCAGTCCACAACCCAGCGTCGCTAGCAACACGCCTTTCAATTACACCTTGGTGCATTCGATTGAGAGACCCGGCGATCAGAAGGTGAGCCCAACGAGTATATGTCCGCTTTCGCCCTCGGGAGAGACGTTCGTGGTCAGCTACACCGACTCTTCGGTCCTCGTCTTCGACACCAGAACGGGCGAGGAGATCATTGGCATGGCCAGCAACGAGACATACGACGGCACGATGAATACGAGTATCAATACTGTGGTCGCTACCAGCTCCGGCTTGGAAGGCGCCAGCCCAGGCGACGCAGCACGAGGCCTCGATCCAGACGACGTTGGCGGCGGCGCAACTGGCGGCCGAGAGGGCGTGGAAGGTGTGGTCATCACAGGGCACGAAGATCGCTTTGTTCGATTCTTCGATGCCAACAGCGGTAAGCGAAATCATCTGCATCATGATCATAAATACAATACTAACATCCTCCCAGGCCAATGCACTTACGGCATGCTCGCTCACCCCTCCGCCATATCCGCACTATCATTATCTAAAGACGGCCGCGAAGCTGTGTCCGCGGGACATGACGCCAGCATTCGTTTCTGGAGTCTGGAAAAGCGCATCTGTACGCAAGACATCGTCTCCCACCGAGCCATGCGCGGCGAAGGCGTTTGCGACGTTTGCTGGAGCCAAGATGGTCGACTCGTCGTTTCCGCTGGTGGCGATGGTGTCGTCAAAGTCTTTGCACGATGATCTCTTGTACCTGCATTTGTGTGATGCGATTTGGCGCATCACCGACTTCGACACTGTTGTTTGTATGTGTACATATGGGGGTTTGTATGATGGTGTGTAAAGCGTAGCGTAGTAGCGGGTTGGGGATAGCATCATGGTCCTTCGAAGAGGAGCCATAAACCACAGGACAAAGGACCGGATCATTAAGGATTGAACTACTACCACTAAAGGCATTTTGCATAGCATTGATTGTTTGTGAAGGGTGCGAATACTACTACTTCGTTCATACATTCATACCACCTTCTCCGATTCTTCAGGTGCCAGAAAGAAAGCACCAATCCGTTCTCGTCAGGCCGCATGCGATCCTTCCTCAACCGTGTCTTGGCGAGGCGATCCTAAACGGCCTACAGCTGGACCGAGGGGATTCCAGACACGACAGCATTACAATGAACATCGGAAGTACAAGATACACGTGCCTTCGCGTCAACGACGCTCTACATCATATCGCGATAATTTATTTTCTGGTCAATGAGCTGTTCCGCGCCGACGTGCCTGGATCATGCAGCCACACGATGGTGGAAGTATGATTAGCGAGCTGGTCAACGCCCGACCACTCATATGCTTGGAACCGTGACCAACAAGATTCAGCCTTTCGAGGTTCTGCCGGCGGGACATGAGAATGCAGAGTGGACTTAAGATTGGCAGGTACCCTGTCGCGCTTTTTCATCCTGGGAGCGGTTGTGGACACTTTCTCAGCATCGCAGAGATGGCTCAAATGGGCCAGGGCGGCTTTCCATCCGTCATCGAAGCTCTGACGACGATATTTACACCGCCCACCGATTGCAGCCCTGGTCCAACCTTCACGTTAGGAAACGGAAAAAATGATTCGTTCATCTTTAACAGCAGTTACCTCGACACATTCATTCATGGATATACAAGCTCATGTCTTCCCACAGCCGCTCTGGACATCATCTACGACCTCACTAATTACGCGGGTGCTAAAGGCTATTCTCCAGGTCTTTGCCCCTCGGGTTGGGCCACTGCATCAGCGGCCTACAGTCCACCACAGACAACGGCGTTCTGCTGTCCAGAGTAAGCATCATACGACCTGACTCAGTCCATTCACTATCTTGATAACAAGTTTTTTAGAGGTTGGAACGTATACACCACTGGTAATTATCGCGACTTCAACTGTACCAGTGGGCCCTCAGATGCCTTCGTCATTAGTGGCGACTTGACTACCACTTACACCACTAATAATGTGATTCTTATGAGAGGCATTGCAGTGACTCAGGCCGACAGTGACAAGGCGCTATTAGCTAGCGCCACAGCACCTTCGTCCACAACGACATCCACATCGACTGCACCAAACAGCGACAGCTCGTCATTGTCCACGACCGCCACCCCTGGAGCCTCTGTCAGTAGCGGGACTGCTCCTACCGCTACAAATCCCGAACCTGAACCCGGGCCCGGACTATCCACAGGCGCCAAAGCTGGCATTGGAGTTGGCGCGGCCATTGGAGCTTTGCTAGTTATCGGTATCGTCATCTTCGTCCTGTGGCGAAAGAGACGCCAGCGAAAGGCCACACCAGACCAAAGCCCACTCGGGTCTTCAGACAAATTCGAAAAAGCGGAGCTTTCTGGAGAGCCAAAACAAGTTCCAGAGCTGAAGGCAACTAATCTTTACGAGGCTGATGGGACAGGAAGGCCTGGTGAGATGAGTAATGCGAATGTTCGAGCGGAGCTTGAGGGTGATTGGAGAGGGTGGGAGGTTCCTGGACATGGCAGCCGATGATTGCCAATGAGTCAAGAATGCTTTGATTCTAGAGGCAGCTGCGATGTAGTCCTGACGAAGAAGAGGCATCGTACTACCGTTGCAATCCATATCAGTCGAAGGCCAGGAAAATTACAGGCTGGAATTGAGAGTGGAGGTACTGACTGAGACTCGCACAGATTGAGGCGGCGAAGACTGGCAGACTCTGCACCTTGGATGTCTACAAGTAAAGAATGCTGTGAGCAACGCTGGACGATGCGATTGGCATCTATCTCACGCGATGAACCTGTGAAAAGGAACTCGAGCGACTTCGGACTAAGAGGATCATCCTGTGCTTGAACTTCCGTGTCGGCGATACCGCTTGTAGATTGGAAGATCCCAGGCGTGAACGCGTATACGAGTAGTCGCAGGCCCGAAGGTTGCATATCTACTCGCTTGTGATCGAGCATGTTGTTGAAAGCAAGTGCAATTGTCGACGTAACTCATATCGACTTGCTGAAGACCAGCCTTACCAATGGCTTCGTTCTGTCCGAGCCAAATCGTTGAGGACGCCATGCGCCATCAAAAATGACCGACGAGTGCATTGTGACTGTACCAGTAAGGCTTGGACTTATAGGAGTATCCCGAGCCTTCGAAAGTCCAAAGACAACATAGCCAGAAGCAACTTTGTGTTTCGCCATGCTGGAACCTGTTTCGCAAGTCTATCTCCGGCTCGAGAAAGTCTCGAGTCTGATCCGTCAATTCGTCGGCGGTTGGCATGTCGCGATAATCTGCGAAAATTTTTGTTCGCGAGGTGTGGCTTGGAGCTGCATGCAGGTTCGCGTTGGCAGAGACTATGGGCATATTCCCCGACGACAAAATTCACAGCTTGGCCAGCTGCCGTTCTTGTTCAAAGTGTTGAATAAACGTCGATGACTTGTACGCAATGGCCATTAAACCAATGTTATGCGACTTACAGGAAAGTCAGGGTCGGCAAACTCCCCATCCATTGCTCCATGCACATATGCGTCGCCAAGTAAAGCGTAGTGTTCGCCGTCAGGACACTTCCTGATAACATATGGCACCTCTGCACCCAAAACAATGACAACATGATCACCCACCTCTGCCATTTCCGGACCACATCCCAGGTGACCGTTATTGGTAAGAAACGGTCTTCGGCCCTTGCCCCAGCGCGCCACAGCATCGGCGTAGAGACCGTAGCCGGCGTCCCTCAGAGTTTCATTGCTCATTGAGCTGAAGCATTGATCTGACAGAAGACTGCACAGTCGGTCTACAAGATCCTGAACAAGCCTGAGCTCTGAGTCGCCGGGATTGGCTCTCCAGAGAAGATCGTGTTCGCTCACCGCTGTCCGCCAGATGGCCTCTTTCCTTTCGAGGTTTCCTTTTAGACGAGAATGTTCGCTCGTCGCGAGACCTTGTACGTCGTATAACCATTTGCTGTGGCTTTCCCAGCTACTGCCAACTTGCTTGATAGTCCAAACCTTGAGTGCGCTTAGCGACAATGGCATGTTCCAGCTCGAGCTTGGGAGATCTTGCGGTTCTGGCTGCGTGAGCGATCCGGACGTTCTGAACTTCGGCGTGAGATAGCTCATTTGTGCCGGCGAGGATGTCGCTGAAGGCACGTCCGGCCTGGAACCCGATGCAACGCCCTGCATTCCTTTCCAATTGGAAACTCTGTACTGCATCGGCCAGCAAAAGCTCCTTCGTGACCAGTCTGGCACCCAAGTCTGCACCTCGATGAGGTTCTGGCGCGGATTGCTGCAATGAGACAGAATGTCGGTGTAGTTGCTGCGCCACAACGCTCGAGCAGCTTCAGTGTACACTTGCGAACAAGGCTTTGTGTAGTCTGGTTCGATCTCGAGACGATGGGCATCCACGGCAATTCCCAAGACACCAAAGATTTGGTCTCGAGGATCCGTCGCTTAGTTCGGTTTTGTTCGAGCCAGAATGTAGATCAATTCGCCAGTGGCGATATTTGCTTTCAGCAGATTGAGGGCGTTGAATGTCAGTCTTGTGAGGCCTTGTTTGGGAGTCTGCCACGCTGTTGCAGACGGCTCCGAGCTTGGCTTACACATTGGCTTCGTCCTCAGTTGCCATTTCTTGAACTGCTGGATAAGGCGAATGCCATGATGAACGCATATGGAGTCCACGTTTCGAGGCCCACAAGCAAAGATGACTTTAGAGGCCACTACGACTTCTTGCATTGTCCAGATTCGACTCCAGTATTGGCGAGACAAGAGTCCGTGAAGTGCCAAGACCAATCTCCCATGTTGAGGGTTGAGGCTGGCATCAAGGCTCTGCTGAATGTCATGTACAAATTTCGCAGTGTCGGCAGCACTGCCAGTCGCTCCGCGGAACATTGGAGTTAAACCATCTTGGTGTTGAGACAGCAGTCTTCCCAAATGATGTATTCCTTTGGCTCCTATACCAAGCTTGTCAGAGCGCGACCCGAAGTTTTCCAGCCAAAGCAGGGCCAAGTCACTGTCTGGACTATCATCGAGTGGTCCGAGCCAGGCGAAGACTTTTGTCGCTTTCGCATAGACATCTCGCATGTGTGCTACCTGGTTGGACTTTTCAAGTTCGTTGTCTTGATCAATACAAAGTGCATCAACCCAGAGCGCCTCTTCATCGTCCAGGCATCGTTCCAAATGATCCAACGCATTGCTGAGATTCTTAGTGACGTTGATTCGCTTGTTATCCAGGATCAAAGGTTCGGTCATACTTGGATCGCCCCAAGCGTATGATAGAGCTACGTAGGGCGGTGCATCGCGAAGTGCCACTCTTTTCGACAGCCATTCGGAGGGTCGACTATCAGTCGCACTTGAAGCACTGTCGTGCTGCTGTCGCCATGCAGAGCGGGCATGTCGAAGAACAGTAATTTCATGGCTTTGAGATGCAATTGGTTCCGCCATCAGTATGCATCACATCGGTTGCAGGAGAGTGAGCTTGGCGCTTCGGTGCATTCCCAACAGTGAATCCAAGGTTGACTCAAGAAATAAGAGCCCAGTTGGGTGGTAATTCAAATGTATCAGAGCGACGTCCAGCTCAGGAAGCGAGCGCAGATGTAGACTTGACTTGAAAGTGTGCGCTCTGAACTTGCCTATTCGAATGGCGTAGTGTTTCGACTTGACGCCGTACCTGACAGGTCGTGACAAGATATATATCCCGTCAATAGAACGCCGTGCTGCATAACATGTGCGGCCTCAGACGCTCTAGTGGCGCCTCGCCAGTTACCTGGACTCCGCCACGACGAGCATAGACCAGCACGGCAAAAACGCGAAGGCATTGTACTTCGCAGCTGCCTGAGAGCAGTAATTCTGATTCTCCTCACTGTCAATAAGACAGAAGAAGACTTGGTCGAAACTTTAGCATGCGCTGCGCCACCGCCATGGGCCGCGGGATCTATCAGCGATACGTCATGGAAGTACCTCATGAGCTACTCTCGCGCCAAGCGGAGGCAATTATTGAGGGTCGATAATGCCTTTCTGTCTATTTGTGTTTGACAAGGCTCTATGGTCGGCCTTCGCAAGATAGTAGGCCAATATCATGTTTCGCAATGGTGAGCCGGACTTTCAAGGACTGTAGGATCTGCTCCGGACTTTCCAAGTGGAACACATACGAACTCATACCAGTAAGTCGCCAAGGCCAGTATGAAAAGCTTCGGTTTCTTGGTCTTTAGGCATATGTTTGCCTGAGATATGCTTTGTAGCGCCTGATCCGCCTCCCCGAGATGATGCAGCGCCTGAGCGAGCGATAGCAAGACTACGCCCTCGAAGAAAGTGTTTCTCCATTTGTATTTTCTTAGGAATTCAAGAGCCACTGACCATCGAGCCATGGCGTCGGACCAATCCTGCTTGAGGTGAGATATCCTAGCAAGCGCCGCTAGAGCGCGGAAATTTTTGGATTGGGACAGCATATCGGAAATTGGCGTTTTCTGCAGGGTCTCCAAAATCGCTAGGAACGCGAACTGTGCAGCTTCATATGACCCTTGGCGGAGAAGCGCCTCTGCATGGCAAAGCAGTAAATCCGTGCCACGTGGAGTTTGATGCTGGTTCAATGCCTCGACGTATTTAATCTCAGACTGGAGAAGCTTCAGAGCGCAAGAAGGCGTGCCGACCTCACAGTAGAGATCAGAAAGCTGGATAAAAAGTTGCAGCTGCCACCCTGGGCGGATTTGGGTTGGTTCTTTCGGGTGACCAGTGCTTGGAAGGATGCTTTCGCAGTACTCTATAGCATCCTGAAATCTTTCCTCGTAGCGCAGAGCTCTTACAAGGAGTGTACTCTTCTGATGCTCGATGTCCTGCTCGTATGGCGACACGTTGCGCTCGTTCAGAGGTTTCCACGCGACCAGCTCCGTGATGGCTCCAGCAGGCTTGTCCTCAAGAAGAAGGTTGTTCGCAATCGTGATTACGAGTGCGCCTTGCTGTGCTCTTGATCGTTCGTCTGTTCTCTGTGCCGCTGAAGTGCAAAGACTCTTCATATGATCTAGAATTACAGCGCTCGAGCGCTCCGTGTCGCTGCAGAGACGCAGTACTAGACTTTCACGGCACACTAGCTCGGTCTTCAGGTACTGTTCAGTCTCGTTGGTTATGAGCGATTTACATCGCGTGATCATTTCTTGCTTGAAGTCAAGCGTGCTGAACTTTGAGGCCGCGAGTAGCATTGTGATAAGTGCACGTCTGAGCAGGGGATTGCGGCCAAGCTTGATACCATCCATTACTACCAGTATTCTTGGAATCTGAGCCAGCATTTGTCGTCCACGAGTGCCGAAACGGCCTGGTCCGAGCCTCTCAGTGCTCGGGAAAGCCTGACAACAGAGAAGAATCGCTTGCTCCTGCCAGTGTTGGCCATCCCGTAGCGCACGTTCAGCAGCGTATGCTTGAATGACGGGGTTCAGGGTAACTGATTCATCTCCTTCAACACTGGTAGATCGGGACACTAAAGTCATCGAGGTGAGCTGATTCAGAGCATCGTCTAGCCGAGTCTCGCGCAAGATGATGTCTAACAGATGCTGATCAACACCGGCTTCTTGTGGTGTAAGCTTGTCGGGCTGCCCATGTTCATTCCAGAACGCTTTGTCGGAGCATCCACGGCGTAGTAACTGCAATGGGATCTCGCTGGGTTCCAGGAAAGCAAAAAGCTGAAGAAGGCAAAATGCTGGGTAGCAGCTGCCTGTTAGCAAGTCGAGTTTTAGCTGAAGAATTTCCTTCGAGATCGTCTCTGGAATGATCATGGCGGGCGTTGTAGCAGGATCTGCTGCTCGTGTCTTCTCAATGGGTGTCCATGAGCAACAACAATGCCCTGATGGTAGCACCTTATAGGCGCATCCATGCTGTTCTTGGCTTGCTCGGCAGTGGCAACGATTCTACGGCCAGCATCAGTTGCCCCGAGTGGAGTTCATTGCAAAGACCTGCCGCAAAATGGCGTGGTCAGCTGAAAGTGATCAGGAGAAGGGACACCAGTGTATCTTGTTCTTCACGACTCAGCCTCCGACACTTGCGCCACACCGGGCCGTCGCCACGATTCATTCGGTCTCGCCGTGAACTCGTCCTCTATATCACCTCCATCAACACATGTCCCTGCTATGTTACGTGCAAGTAGTGCACTACGAGGCATTCAATGTTGTGCGCCAAGAGGAGCTTGCATGAATAGAGTCGCTCACTTCACGACGTTGGTGGACTCAGGGCTTGGCCCAAGACCAGCCTCACCAACATACAATGTGCGAGCAAGTCAGACAGTATGCCGTACGTAGGTGACTAATGACAGCATAGGATGCGCTCAAGTATCTCAACTCCCTGCAGAACAATTACAAAGTCTTGGAGGAGCGCCGCAAGAACCCGCCCAAAGACTTGACTAAAAATGACTCGCTACACGAGATGTTGCAGTCCGTTGAAGATGCCGGCTATAAGGTAGTTCATTGGTAGGCCCATTTACACGAGAAACATTGACAAACGGTGCAGCCTTCAGACTTTGATGCTCTCAATGCGGTACACGTCGCCGGGACCAAGGGCAAAGGAACAACTTGCGCATTTGTGAACTCCATCCTGAATCAATATCGCGAACGATATGGCACACCAAAGCAAATCGGCTTGTATACATCGCCTCACCTACTCAGCGTCTGCGAGCGCATTCGCATCAATTCCAGACCGATCTCCGAACGGAAGTTTACGCAGTACTTCTTCGAGCTGTGGGATCGCCTAGAACATGGCGCACAGAAAAGAGGAGCAGATCCAGGACTCAAGCCTACGTACTTTCGATATTTGACTCTCCTGTCTCTACATGCGTTTGTCAGAGAAGAGGTGGACGTCGCAATCTACGAGGTTGGGGTTGGTGGTGAATTTGATTCCACGAATGTGCTGTCCAAGCCAGCCGCTGTGGGCATTACATCGCTAGGCATCGATCACGTACAGGTATTGGGCAATACTGTGGAAGAGATTGCATGGCAAAAAGCTGGCATAATGAAGCTTGGCAGTCCAGCATATACCGTAGCCCAGCCTGAGGGAGCTATGAAAGTTCTGGAGAAGAGAGCAGAGGAGAAGCAAGTCGTACTTCAGGAAGTACCGATAGGCAAATGTCTGAGGAAAGTGGCGATAGTCCCAGATGAGGACTACCAAAAAAGGAACGCATCTCTCGCGATTGTCCTTGCATCCCGCGTCCTAGATAAATTTAACCTACCACTTGATAAACGCCGCTTAGACGTGACACCAGGAAGTGGGCCAAATGAGCTAGCTACTGTATCTTTAGATGAGAACTTGCCCGATCTCTTCAAATCTGGACTAAAGACTTCTTTGTGGCGCGGCAGAGGAGAGATTGTGAGGCGAGAATACGGAACATGGTACCTAGACGGAGCACACACTACGGAAAGCCTGAAGATCGTCTGCGACTGGTTCGGCAAAACCGTTCAAGGAGCAAGAAACGAAAGCGGCAAAGACCCCTTACCAATTCTGATCTTCAATCAGCAAGCAGAGACACGCAACGCAAGACAGCTTATCAACACCGTACAACAGACACTCCAGCAGGAATGGGCAGTACGACCGGAGAAAGCGATTTTCTGCTCGAATGTCACATACAAGACTAATGAGTACAAGCCAGGTAGGTCTATACTACGTTGAGGTTTTAGGACTCACTGACTTCTCGATGTATCAGACTTTGTGGATAGCAATTCGGATCCGACAGCAGTGAAAACGTTGTCAATGCAACGAGACTACTCACAATGGTGGAATGAAGCAGATCCAAAATCATCTACACATGTCGTTCGCTCCATAGAAGAAGCTGTGGAGCTCGCTCGCAAGACTTGCGAGGGACAGCCTGAGCTTCGAGCACATATTCTCGTTACTGGAACATTCCGAATCGTAGGGGGTGCTTTAACCATTCTGGAGGGCTCAGGTATTGCTACAGAAGCTTCAACGACTGCTCCCCCTTCCGGCTGAGGGCCGAGTGTCGTTGCAGAGGATTCGACAGTCATTTTCACTGAGGCTTGGAGACCGCTTGATCATGAGTACAGCGGACAAACAAGCTATTCGTGTCATCATGGTTTCTATGAAACTGGACAGACCAGAAGTGCGACTTGACCTCGGAGGCCTTAGAATTGAATGGCACCATTGCCGCAAATGGCAAAGGACAACAGCACAGCCTTTGCTATAGCCGTAAGAGTGGCACAGGGTAGCATTGGGGCGAGATCTGTTGTTGCAGACGCGAACCCGATTGGACCGTGGCGAGAAGACCCGGCTTGCAGAGTCATGATAGAGATATTAGAATGATACATCAATCCACACCAGAACTCACTCATGCACGAATGTGCCATATAGCTTGCACGGAGTCAGACCGAGAGGACGTGTCTGTGTCGCGTGAAAGCTTGGCAGAGCGCATTTAAAGTTCAGACCCCTGTCGTGAGCCCCTCGCTCCTCCCCAAATTATTTGGCTGGCGTGTTTATGAGTCCTCGTGCATTGTAGTCACTTTCCTTGTTGCTCGTCCACATTGCACACATAGCGCCAAAGAAGTGACCTTCTCCTACAAAATGCTGGACGTCAACGACTTCATCACGGAGCGCAATGGCGACCCAGCCAAGATCAAGGAGTCGCAGCGTCGGCGCCATGCTCCAGAAGAAGTGGTGGATGAGGTGATCGCCATGTTCGAGGAGCACAGAAAGAAGGACTATGCAGCAAGAACAGAGATTGGCGCCAAGATCAACGCTGTGCAAAAGGCAATGGGACAGAACAAGAAGAGCAAGGGCAATCCAAAAGAGTTTGAGCAGTTGAAGCAGCAGAAGGATGATTTGGTGAAAGAGCAGGAGGCAATGAAGAAGGAAGCTGAGGAAATCTATTCTCAGCTCCAGAAGAAGGTCAAGACGATAGGAAACTACGTCCATGACACGGTGCCCGTCTCTGACAACGAAGACAACAACGCTACGATACGCACATGGACACCTGAGGGCGTGACGGTGGAGAAGAAGGATTGCATGTCGCATCATGAAGTCCTCACGCGGTTAGATGGTGCTGACTGGGATCGTGGTGTCAAGATCGTCGGTCACAGAGGCAACTTCCTGACTGGGAACGGCTACTACCTGAAGCGAGCACTAGAGACATATGCCATGGACTTCCTACGCAAGAAAGGCTACACCGCATGTCAGCCACCATACTTCATGCTCCGAGATCAGATGGCCAAGACAGCCCAGCTAGAGCAGTTCGACGAGGAGCTTTACAAGGTCACCGAGAAGGAGAACGATCCGGTCACTGACAAGTACCTCATTGCGACTTCCGAGCAGCCCATCTCTGCCATGCATGCTGATGAATGGCTGAACAACAGCGAGCTCCCCATCAGATATGGTGGTCTGTCTACGTGCTTCAGAAAAGAGGCAGGCTCGCATGGAAAGGATGCTTGGGGTATCTTCCGTGTCCACCAGTTCGAGAAGGTTGAGCAATTCGTCTTCTGCAAGCCTGAAGACAGCTGGAAGCATTTCGACGAGATGATCGGCTTCTCAGAAGAGTTCTACAAGTCCCTCAACATCCCATATCGAGTCGTTGCCATCGTCTCCGGCGCTCTCAACAACGCTGCCAGCAAGAAATACGACCTTGAAGCATGGTTCCCATTCCAGGGCGAGTACAAGGAACTCGTCTCTTGCTCGAACTGCACAGACTACCAGACCCGAGAGCTCGAGATCCGGTATGGTCAGAAGAAGCAGACTGATCCATCATACAAGAAGGATTACGTGCACGCCCTCAACTCTACTCTTTGTGCTGTGCAGCGTGCGCTTTGCTGTGTCATGGAGAACTACCAGCGAGAGGAGGGTATGGAGATTCCGGAAGTACTTCGTCGATACATGCCAGACCAGGAGGAGTTCTTGCCATACGTCAAGGAGCTTCCGAAGGACTCCACTTCGCTTAAGGCAAAGGGTACAGCAGACCAAAAGAAGGGAGGAGGAAAGCCACAGTTGCCCAAGGAGGGTGAGCTAGTCGAGCGGCCAAAGGCTGTCGCCGAAGAGAAGCGTTCATAGCGAGAATCACGAGTATGACGAGCGCTTTAGTCGGTAGTTGCAACGAAGCAGCATAGAGTCAGAAAACAAATCAAGACAGACCAACCAACATACGCCCAGCTATCGTCAACATAATCCATGACCACGTACATCCACAAAAGCCCACATCCCAAACTCCACCCTAACACTCATCCGTTATCCTCTTCACATCACGCAACACCAGCCCCCGCCCCACCCCCAGCACCCTCCCCACCAGCTCCTCCACCAGCACCAGCTCCTACAAGCGGCGCAGCAACAGCCACACCAGATCCAGTCCCACTTCCAGCAACAGGATTCGTAGAACTTTGAACCCCCACAGCAGCCAAATTCGCGACTCCAACACCTGCTCCACCTCCTACTCCACCATTTCCTGCTCCGCCGCCGGCTCCGGCTCCGACTAAGGGAGCCGCTGCGGCTACACCGCCACCAACGCCGGTGCTGTCTGCTCCTGCTGTGCTTGCGGTTGCGAGGAGGGGGGTTGTGAGCTAGAGATAGCAGGGTTAGGAAGTTGAAATGGAGAGGGAGGGAGGGGACGTACGGGGAGAGCTAGGGCTGTTGGGAGGAAGAAGAGGAGGGAGAATTTCATGGTTGAGGTTGGGTTTGTGGTGCCTGAGCCTTGAGAACTGGGTATAGGATGAAATTGGCTGGTAGCTAGCGCGAGACTTGTGTTGATGAGCTGATGTCTTCAAAATTGTAGAACGAGATGCTCGTCTTTATACACATCCTCCTTCTTGCTCAAGGATGGAATACTTCGTTCTGGAGTATCTTGGCCCCTCAGCCCTCTACGAAAGCCTGTCGCACATGGACCGCGATAAGCTTAAACAACGCGATCTCGAAGCAAGGCGAAAACACCCTTTTCAGTGAGCCTTCTCACCAAAACGTTTCAAACTACACCTCTTCAAGCATTGTCGGAGGCTATGTCCGTCTTCAGCCCAAGCCAGAATGCAAGCCAAAGTCAGCCCGATGAGACAAGAGCGTTGCGAAATCTGGTCGACGCACAGATCAATGGTTCTTCTATCACGTGCGAGCGTTTAACCGTGGCCGATGACCAGCCAAACTTCTCAGAACTGCCAAGACTTGTCTCAGATGGACCACATCAAGCTCAGCTGTCGCGCAGGTACCATCTTCATGCACAAGTCTAGAGGCGTTTGAGGCTGATAGTGCAGGTACGGCGCAGGCACAGCACAGGATAAGCTGTTCCTTGCAGTGTGCTGGCAAAATCCGGCACAGGCATGTGTGACGTGCTGTGCGTGAAGGACCAACGCACGAGATCTTCGGTCATGAGGTTTTCGGGAGCGAAGCTGAGCGTCATGATGGCTTGTAACGTCCCGACTCTTCTCGCTCTGGTCTTAAGCATGTGATCACTCGACTCTTCTTGTCATGGTCGTAAGCATATGGCTTTTTTCGCCCCACAATGTGACGCCAAGAACCTCTTGAGTCTTTTGTGACTTGGTACCTGGTATCAATTCTTCTCGTGTCGCTTTCCCGTCTGTGCTACAGATGCAACTCCAATCCAGAACGCCTCGCTAACTGTATCCAAATGCATCTTGATGGTCGCTTTCGTTACGCACTTCGAGCGCTATACTTCTACATCCCGCTCAAGGACTGCATTCACCAGGCTTTGACGTCCACTTTCAAACACCTTGTTACCAATAACATCGCCGAGTGCTTCAACCAAGCGCTCCTTTAGTGCCTCGCCTTCTGGATGTCCATTCGCGACTGTGGTAATTGAGTCCTGCTCCAACTTCTCGAGAGCTCTCATGATTGCTAGAACAACGTACTCAGCCTGCTCCTTTTTCGCTTCGTCCTTGATGCCTTCAGAAAGGTGCATGTCGTATGCTTTCAGGTTCGGCAGGATGAGCGATCGCACACCGTCTGCTCCAGCGATGAATGTAAGACCTAGCACAGCGCCGTAATGCGTGCCAAAGGGCTTGTGTGAGTCGAGGAAATGCTTTAGGCATGAGCGGGCAATGCGTGGTTTCAAAGTCGATGAGCTTGGCCCATACTTCCTCGCGATTGTGGAGAGCAAGCTCGCTGAGTAGTCTCGAAGCGAGAAATGTGTCGTCGCACCATCGCTATTCGCAGAACCCAAATGCTTGCCCACCAAGCAGGTGAGCACGCATGGAATAACGGAAGGCACGTATGGCGCAATGTATAGGCTCGGGTTGTCCAGCAGACTTGCAACCAGCTGCATGCTTTGCGTGAGGATGAACAGCGACTTCATGTGATGCGTTACCTTGTCGGCCACGAATTGGATGAAATATGGAACCAGCTGGTGAAGGCCAGGATCCGTTCGTAGCGAGGCGAACGCGGCAGTCCGATTATCCTCGTTGTTCTCGTCCATGATCGCTGTACATATCCGGTCAAAGTAAAGCTGCAGCTCCTTAGATAGCACGTGTTTGACCAACGGCTTTACGGAAACATTGTCATTGCCACTCATTGCTGCCAGCGTAGGATTTGCGCCTTGGCCCTTAGCCGCCAGCTCTTGATTCCGTTGATCTGCTTGAGTCGGGTTCTGAGGTATGCTGGGCTGTACTCCTTCCACCGCCAGCCAATGCGCTGTAAAACTGATTTCTCGCGGCACCTTAGGCAGCGGCGCATTGATCAGCTTCTCGAAGTCCACCTCTTCATCCTCCACGTAGAATAATGGCTGCCCCGGTCCTATCGAGGCTTCGCCAAATCGCAGTGGTCGGGTGGAATCGTATCCGTAGAGTGGTTCAACATCAAGCACTCGCAGCGCTTGTGAAATGTCTTGCGTCGTGAGCGTCGTTCGTTTCGCATGGCGCATGAATTTGAGGGCTTCTTCGAGGACTTGCGCGATTCGGTATTCCACATCTCGCGCCAGATGTTCTGAGACTTCCTTGTTAAGGGAGGCGATTCCGACCGACTCGGCGACATCAGTCACGTTCTCCGGATTCCAGACCGACATCGTGCTCTGGATGCGCTTGCGCGCTCAATATTGAGGGTTATGGTTGTCGCCAGGCGTTTTGATGTGTTACAGTAGCTCGAGTTCGGACCGAAATGCTAGATATGACTTCAGCCACGAAGCTTTTGTATCGCCACGAACTCGAGAAGTCGTTGTTCGACAGCAGCGCAGTTGCATGTGATGCTCAGTACTAACTGGAAGTGAACTGAAGCTGGAAGACGTGCCTGCCACGCGAGGAGTGAGTGCCAAAAGTCGTAGTTGGAACATCCAGCAAGCTTTCACACAAACATTGAACATCACGTCTCCAAGCTGACGCCTTCAAGATGCTCTTCGGCACGGAAGCTGTAAGCGGAAGTCACGGCAAATTGGCGGCCACAGGGCAGTCAACTCCTGTGCTAGGCCGTGCCTGAAGCGCTCAAGAACCGAAGCTCAAGCCTTTGAGCTGGTCCTGGTAGCGGAAGCAAAGATCCTGTCTCGCGATCATAGGAAGAAAGCGGAAGGCTCATGTGTAGTAACTCCACTTCTCAGCTCCTCTGTGCCATGTAGGAAATTACAATCAAGCCATTCGAGATGCGCTCATGGCGGAAAGACCGAGCGTGTTTTGTGGTCAAGGATAGAGTGATGGTATCCGGATCGGCACTCTTGGAAGAAGCAAGAGCGTATCTGATCAACATTTTGCAGGCATGTGTGCCGAGGAAATGGGCTTAAGTGCTTTCAACTCGACGCCATGGGGAGGCTGTAGAATTACTAGAACTTCTACCGCGACCTTCATGATGGCACTTATACCGGAAGCGATCAGCGTATCTTGTCGAGATTTGGCAGGCACAGGTGCAAAGTGCATAGGCCCACGTGCGTGCGTCTCGGGTTCAGAGGTAGACTATAGAGCTCAATAGACTCTCGCCGAGCCCTTCGAGGTGGCCCTCGTAGCGGAAGCAGCTTCCATGCCTAGTTCAATATGGGCAAGAGGAGGTGGGAAAAGGATGGATCCACGTTCGTTGAACTCGATCCCATAGCCAGGACACAGAGCTCAAAGGACTCCAAGCAAGCCCTTTGTGCTAGCCCTCGTAGCGAGATCAACGAGCGCACCTTGTTCAATCTAGGCAGAAACCTACTAGAGATAGACAGATCCGTACGTTCAACTCGATCTCACACTCGGTCTATGGGACCTAAAGCACTCCAGCCGAGCCCTTCGAAGATCCCATCGTACGGGAGCGATGAGCTAAGAGACGGCAAATGGCAGCCACGGGTGGACATCAAACGAGCTCACAAGAATTCAACTCCATTCTTGCCGGTACCTGTAGAGATCCCAAGAGATCGACGGAGTCTTTCGAAATGCTCTTCGTAACGGAAGCATTAGAAGTTTCTTGCCAAAAGCTTGCAGTAATGCGCGGAGAAGGGAAAGTGCGTACTGGCAGCTTAGTCCCTCGATTCCATCGTGCGACGAAGAGAAGTGCAGTCGAGCCCTTCGTAACGGCCTGTGTAGCGGAAGCAAAGACCTGAAATTACGGCGACATAGCAGTCACAGGTGAGAATTGGACGAGCTCACAGACATTCCACTCCATTTTTAATGCTGCGTATAGAGATCTCAGAAGTCCAACGGATTCCTTCGAAGTGCCCTTTGGAGCGGAAGCGATGGGAATTTCCTTTCAAAATCTCACAATCGCAGGTGGAAGGAGCACAATTTCTCGTGCATTGAACGCCGTACAACCCAGCTTTTGAAAGTGCCCGTAAAGCCTGCAGGACCCCAACGGAGCCCGTCGAAGTGCCCTTCGTAGCGGAAGCACTATCAAGTTCTCGCAGTGCCAAGTGGAAAGAGAACATGTTCTCGTACATTGAGCTCCCTTCAACTCGACTTCTGGAAGTGCCGATGGAGCCCTCAAAGCTCCTACCGAACCCGTGGAAGTGCCCTACGAGGGCGAAGCGACAGCTGTTTTCTATCACCATCTCGTCAAATAGGTGGAAAGAGCACAGGTCTCCTGTGTTGAGCTCCTCTCAACTCCATTTGCCATTTCGCCTTTTGTCCCTTGAGGATTCCAATCGATCCCTTCGAGATTGCCTACGAAGCGGAAGCGATAGCCGATTTTCATAGACATCTCGTGGAATAGGTAGAAAGAGCACAGGTTCTCGCATATTGCACTTCCTTCAACTCTATTTTTTACTGCGCCTTTAGCACTTTGAGGACTCCAACCGATCTCTTGAGATCCCCTGCATAGCGGAAGCAATAAGCAAAATCGCAGCAGAACAGCAGTCGTAGGTGGAGAGAAGGCACTTTTACGTGCAGATCAGTCCATCTGACTCCGTTCTCTATTACGCCATTAATACCTTGAGATCTCCAACGAAACCCTTGAAGGTGCCCTTATAGCGGAAGGGACAAGCCAAAATGATGGCAAAACAGCAGTTATAGGTAGAGAGTAGGCAGTCTCACGCATACGCAGCTTCATCTCTTTCCGTTCTCTAATGTGCCTTTGGTGCCACGAGGACTCTAATCGAGCCCCTGGAGATCCCTTCCATAGCGGAAGCAATAAGCAAAATCACAGCAAAACAGCAATTACAGGTGGAAAGTAGGCAGGTTCACGTGCAGGCAGCTCCATTTCTTTGTCCCACGAAGGGACACACAGAAGTACATTTGAGCCCTTTGAGGGCTTCCTCCGCGCCGAAGCAAAGCTAGTTCTCCTTGTCGGAGTCATTGTAGTACACGACCGGCTCCTCTCTCGGCAGCCGGCGAGGATCTGCCTCCGCCACGAATCTCTCCCACACCCACGCCTCGTCTCCCGTCTCCAGCACGGCAACAGCAGCACAGAACACACACTCTCCAAGAGCGGCACCACAATTGACCAGGCGACCGTGCTTCTCCACCAGCCGCAGCCCCTCCGCCACCTCCTCATCCTCCTCCACCCCTCCTCCGCACCAAGCTTCTGCTGCCCATTGCAGCGAGTCGGTCGTGTGCCAGGTTAGGCGGCTTCTGAATGTGTGGACGTCCTTGGAACGACTCAAAATGGTCTCGAGAGCGTCGTACACTTGTCCGAGAAGAGCGCCGCGAGCGAGAACGATGGTGCTCTTGTATGGGACGTGCGTTCCGGCTGAGATTTGGACGACGATCTGCAGCTTTTCTGGTGTGGCGAGAGCCTTCATGCGTCGCCAAGACATGGTGGTCGAAAGGTGGTATGCTCTCTTCTTGCGGAATGTTGCCATGGTGAGGGACTGGCGAGGCTCTTTGCATGGTGATCCGGTCGATTCGCAGCCAATGAAGTCGGTCTTGGGGTTGCTTGGGCTATATAGAGGTCCCTTCTTGATGTGCTCCTTGATGTGGATCTCAATGACGGTGCGTGACTCGCCTTGCTGAGTAGTCGTAGTGGTGAATCTAAACGAGGACGGGCGTGTTCCATTAGCAAACATGTCTCGAACGCAAGGAGCCAAACTCCTGATCGACTTACTTTGCATGGCAAGGTATGGCTGGGTGCAACCTCAGCGCGGCGGTGTTTGGGTCGATGAGATAAGCAATGCCAGAAGCTTTGTGGTCGACATTGTCGCTGGGGTCAGTGTACTCAAGCAGCATTGCGCGGCGAATGTTGACAGATCCCTGAATGACTTCCTTCCATCCCCTGCAAACACGCTGCGCTACGAAAAGATCCTCCAAGCCATCAGCCCAGTTGGTATTACCTTTGAGAGAGTTTGCCGAAGCACTGAAGTCTACATTGAGACTGTTGGAGCCATTGTCGATGCTCTTTGTGGTTGTTGGACGGAGATGTAGCAAGATGTTCTCAAGCAGCTCCGCAACGGCGAGGACTCGCGAAGTGGCTGAGGGCGTTGTGGTGGCCATTGTGGTGCTGTTCAGATTGAGTTGAAGAGGCGCTGGTGATGGGTGTCGGGTGCAAAGAAAGTCGGATGGAAAGAATTTCGAAATGACAATTGTTTTGTGCGGCGACAAGCTCGGGCCATCTTATGCAGGGCAGATGAATGAGCAAGCCGAACCCTTGCCTACCGATGCAGAACCGTTTGTATCGCTTGCGAAAGTTGCAAGTGCGTCGTGACGCGAGAAGTCGGCAGTCGGAGCCATCTTGAGCAGATTGTGGATAAGAGATGGTGAAGCCGTTGGACCAGATCTCAACGGTCGAGATCTTGGAGACCGTTGCCGTGCAGGGGTCGATGTACATCAGCACGTATTTTCACAGCTACCTCCACAATCTCATACAAGGACGAATACAACAACTCTGCTCAGCGCAGTATGGCTGGGCGCAAGATCTCGAGTGCCTGATCAACAGCCTCCAAGACTTGCGCACGATCGCGACCATTGTTGGTAGCGAGGTCAGGATTTTCGGCACTCTGCACCACACTGCGCAGCTGCAACTCGAGTCCTTGCCAGCGTTTCAAGTACTTCGAGTGCTCCACCTTTTGCTTGGGCAGCTTCTTGATAGGCCCATTCTTGACAGGGGCCTTCCTGCTACTGTGGGTTTGAGGTGCAAGATTGAGTCGGGTAAGATGTGGCTTGAAGTTCCCAAGCGGCATAGCGTTCATCCCCGTCCGCTGAAGACCGCCATCCTCCACCGACAGTGCCTCCCTTGGCTCTGGCAGTGGCTCTGGGGTGGCGGCGATCATGGCTTGGCGCTCAGCATTCACACCTTCCATGAGGCCTGCATCGAGCTTGATGTCACCTCCGATACCACACAAGGGCTCCTTCTTGAAGAGCAGCTCGGGCTCTCCAGTGTCCACGCTGTCCGATGTGTTGAGTAGCGTGAACGCCCCAGGTGTGTAGTTGTCGAAAGAGAGATTCGCACAACGCTTGCGTGGATGGCGATTCCAGCATTGCAAGCACAAGGCCTCGCACTGTGACCACGTATGACCCACCACGTTGCAGTGGAGGCAAAGCAGATCTGGCGCGACTGGTGACTTGGAGCGGCGGAAACGCTTGTTGAGCTGGTCGTAGGTACATGATACTGAGGAAGAGCGTTCACGCTTCAACATGGGCCTGTATGGAAGTGCAGGCGAGGAGCGGCTAGATGGATCCGCTGGATCTGGATGGTTAGCAAGTTGCGGTTGGTGAGTATCGGAAGAGAGCATACCATGTGGGCAGTCCATTTCGCCATACAATCTCCGGGCCAGCGATGGTGGTGTTGGCGTTAGTGTTGTGAAGAGGGAAGAGTGTTGAAGGTGGAGTCGTGAAAGCTGGAGACTGCTCACGAGGAAAGTGGGTCAGTGCGCTGAACCCTGCATGTAAACAAGGGTCCACGAACAAACAGGCAAGAGCCAAGCCATCACAGGTAGGTGCAGTTCCTGACGATGCGAAGCTCTGACTCCACCCTGCAACTCGTACGGCGGTCGGCATGTCGCAGACAGTAGTCCAGTGTTGAGCATCTCATGCGGAGCGCGCATATCGACAGCGAAGACTTTCGGTTCCTGGAGTTCGTCCTAGCCCAGCTCTTGCCGCTTCAAGGTCATCCGCGCCTCATGCATATTGACGTTCCTTATTGTTTTCCTGTACCCGCATTAAGTATCGCAGTTCCGATGAGCAATATTGATCATAGAAGGCCGCGACACTATAGTATTGTTCGGATTAACCGTTGTTGGAGTATGATTGCATGCTTCCGCACACATCGGTCCGCTGCGCCCGCCAAGGGCATCGCAAGCTATGTGACCATAATTGGTCATAGAAGACTGCGATGCGATGTTGCTGTCGTGATGAGCGTTGTTGAAAGAATGTTGTGTGAAAGAGGGTGGAAGCAATGTGAGAGCTGAAGTCGGCATTTCTCGTTGCCTGAGGCCAACGCCGCCAGATGCCGATGGGTCCAGATCGCACATGAACAGCAACAGCTGTATGCATCACACGATCACCACACAACCACAATCGCTTCGATGATACATTCCAGCGACCACACCTGTCTTTTCCGGCGATCATGGACGACTTACTCGGGGAAGATTGGCAGAAACCTGCCAAGCCAAATGCCAGTAGCAATCCTCCATTGAACCAGAACACGTTCGCATCCAACTACAGCAGCTTACGAGCAAGTCCCGCAATACCGACATCTGGAACAGCATCGCCACAGAGTCTAAGTCGCCCTTCGAGTACATTGAATGGATCCGCAAAGCCGGCCGGGGGCGATGCCTTTGGTAACCTCTTGTCCAACAAGTCGCAAAAGGCCGCGGGAAGCACTGTGTCAATACAGGAGCGGCAGAGGCAATTGATAGAAGAGAAGAGGCGACAACAAGAACAGCAAGCCTCAATGTGGGATACTCTTGGGAGCGGGAGAGGCACACCAGAAATACGCGGACCCTCGCCAGCAATGTCGCAAGGACCACGGGAAGAAGCAGAGGATGATATAATGGCGGCTTTCAATAAAGATGCGCCTGTCGACAAAGCGAGCCATTTTCCTCCGCCTCTGTCAGCGCATGCTAGTGGTAGGAGCACACCAGCATTCCAGCAAACACCGATACCTGCAAGCACAAACAACGATAGCTTCAACGATGATGATGATCCTTTTGGTCTTTCTGCCTTACCCAGCAAGACCAACGGACATGTACCGGCTGCTGCCACAAATGGCGACGATGACGATATACTGGGAGATCTTGGGAGGCCTGTGGCAGAAAGACCAGCGAAGAAGGAAGCACCAAGGTCTACACCACAACCAGAACAACCTCCTGTCAGCGAGGACGAACCTCAAGATCGAGCGTTGGCAGAATTGGTAGAAATGGGATTCTCTATAGACAATGCGAAGATCGCATTGGCAGAATCTGGAGGCGATCCACAAGCTGCTGTCGGGTCGTTGCTGCAGCAAGCTCACCAAGAGTCGAAGCGAAAAGCAAGGGATGAAGCCGAGGACCGACGACCGAGCCCGAGCAATGCCAGCAGAAGCCCCCAGCGTCGACCACAAGAGGGAGAAGCAGTACCTACGTGGATGCGCCAGGAATCCAGACCCAGTTCCGCTGCACGTAGGCAGGATAGCAGGTCACCTGCTGGAGGCGAGAAAGACGCTGCACAAATTGCGCAGGAATATGGCACCAAATTTCTCAAAGGAGCCTCATCATTGTGGAAGGCAAGTCAGAAACAGATGGCGAAGACGGTGGCAGAGTTCCAGCAAGATCGCGATCCAAGCCAGCCAAAGTGGATGCAAGAAGCCGCCTCTGAATCTCGGCCGAGCAGTCAGCAGAGACAGCGAGAACGAGCTGCTGCTGCACGCGATGTCGATACGACAAACGAGGCAGCTTTGCTTGATGCACCGCGCGAGCGACCACAGAAGCCATTACGACCAGTGGCTGCAGAAAGGCAAGCGCCTCAGCATGCAGAACCCTTGCCACACCGACCAACGCAGCAGCCCAAATTCATGCAACAGGGTCACCCAATGCAGGACCAGCGACCTTCATCAAAGCTGAGTCGACAGGAAGTCGAAGATCAGTCTGCTCAAGCGTACGTTAGTCCTGCGCGCCGGAAGAAGCAGACACCGAAGCCAGAGCCTCAGCCTGAGCCAGGAGTCGACTTGTTCAGTCCCGCACCTCCAACGACAAACCCAGTGCCTGCCGCTCAGGCAAGACCCAATGCTCGTCCTACTCCGTCACCGACGCCGGCAAGACCGAAGGCGCCTCCACGAACAATTCCTAGCGTTTCTCCTAGTGCTCTCTCCACCTCTGCAAATCACCGCAAGGCTGGCGGCGAAGCTTTCAAACGGGGAGACTACGCTTCCGCACACGAAGCTTATGGTGCTGCTCTCACTCCCCTGCCAGCAACCCATCCAATCACGATCATTGTTCTCAGCAATCGCTCTCTAACCGCATTAAAGACCGGCGATGCCAAAATGGCCGTTTCTGATGCAGACCGGGCTTTGGAGCTGATTGGTGCAAGTCAAGGTGTAGGCGAGACCATCGATCTTGGTGGCGGCGAGGGCACTAAGGACATGTGCGATTTCTACGGCAAAGCACTTATGCGGAAAGCTGAAGCTTTGGAACACATGGAGAAGTGGACAGACGCTGCCGGCGTATGGAAGACTGCGATCTCGTCAGGCGTAGGAGGTGCTGTCAGCCTCCGTGGGCGTGACCGTTGTGAAAAGGCTGCTGCGCCCAAACCTGCCGCGAAGCCTGCCACAGCGAAGCCTGCACAGACTGCTGCTTCGAAAGCGCCTCCGGCAAAGAATCTCGGAAATAGCTTGCAACGACCTGCTTTGTCGACTGTGAAGTCTGCGGAGGCAGTGAAGAAACTTCGTGCTGCTAATGCCGCAGCAGAGAAGGCTGATGACGAGAAGTTCGCGCTCTCGGATCAGGTGGAAGCGAAGTTGACCGCGTGGAAGGGAGGAAAAGCAGACAATTTACGTGCCCTGCTACAAAGTCTGGACGCAGTGCTTTGGGAATCCGCTGGCTGGAAAAAGGTTGGTATGAGCGATCTGGTTCTGCCAAACAAGGTGAAAATCATATACATGAAAGCTATCGCAAAAGTGCATCCCGACAAAGTAAGTGATGTGACAATAGAGGACTTACTGCCAGCGATGGTACTGACAATGATACAGATAGCACAAGATGCTACGACCGAACAACGAATGATCAGTGCAGCGGTATTCAGCACGCTGAACGAGGCATGGGACAAATTCAAGAAGGATAACAATCTATGATCCCCAGACATAATTGACAGAATCTAAAGGTTTCCACGCCCCACCTATTTCTCCACGAATGTACATTGCGCACTGCTCACGTGACATTCAATTCGTCGGAACGGGACAGATGGCGGCTACTGCGCAATGCCACGGCCACTGAATGCTTTCATATGCTCGCAAGCAGATCCCGATCAAGACATTCGAGCAGGACAAGACTTGCGCACCAGAAACGTTACATATAAACCAGTCTTGAGGTCAGGCTAAGCCTTTTGACCACGCGAAATAGAAGTGTTCCGCGGAGCATGCCACACGGCAGGATTCACCAATAGTGACAGTGCATAGCCTGACTACCGAATCCGGCGGGTCATGTGCGTATGCCAAGACTACAAGCAAACGGATTGCTTGTTCCTGTTGAAACTACTTACTTCACCACACTGATTTTGAAGCATAGTCCTTAAGGTTGCATTACACTATACCAGCGCACAGCCACGACCATTGATGCCAAGCCAATCCTACCAGATCTTGTACCCTACATCGGCGTTCTATCTGTCGATCTGTATGGCAGTGTCACGGAAATGAAGGACTTGCCGCTCGAAAACACTTTTTCTAGAAACGTAGGGCACTGTTCGGTGCACGACATTGCCACTGCATCATGATCCTTCTAACGGAACCATATCCCGAATCATTGCCATCATGTACGAAAGTGGTGTAATGTCGCAGAAGCCGGGAAAGTTATAAAGAGGCACGCACGCCTTCAATGGCTGCCATGCAGTATCAAGGTATCACAACAGACCTACTCTCGCTGCACCATGAAGAACATCATCCTTTCCTCTGCGCTCCTCGTTCTTGGAGCGTCTGCTCAAGACAGCTCAGCCATTGGAAGCGTTATCACGACTGGCGAAGCTGCCAGCGTTACTACGATTGACGGAACATTCACGGTCATTACAACTGGCGTGACTGCCAGCGCCACAGCGACGGGCATAGCTTCTAGCGTCGGTGCCACGCCCTCTGCCACGGACTCTCAACCAGCAGGCTACACCGAGTTTCCCGGCAAGCCAAACATCGCCTCGATTCTCTCACGCCCGGAGCTCAGCAGTCTGAAGAGTCTGCTTCAGCAGCAGGCCTTCTCACAATTCTACGATAATCTTGTGAACAACTTCATCAGCTTCACATTTCTGGCTCCGAGCAACGATGCATTGCAGAAGTACATGGACACCGATGCCGGGAAGATGTTTACAGCGAATTCGTCATTCGCGCAGGATGTGCTGTACTACCACTTCCTCAATGGTCCATTTAAATCAACTGAGATCCCTGAGGGTGGCATTTTGCAGTCGAACTGGTCCACTACGTTGTATTCTCCACCTGGCGTCCCCCTCTCCAACCAATACGCAGAAGGTTTCGTTGGTGCAGTAAACGACAACGATACCGTCTACTTCATCGGCGGCTATCTCCTGAACTCCACAGTAGATACAGCAGTAAGACTCCCACACCTATGCCCAGATTCATCTCACTAACTTCCGACCTAGGACCTCCAATTCAACCAAGGCTACGTCCACATAATCGACTCCGTCTTAACCCTCCCCGGAAACCTCTCCTCAACCCTCACAGCCGGAAACTTCCAAGCCCTCCTCGGCGCCTTCAACGAAACCTCCCTCGGCGAATCTGCTCTAACAGCAAACGAAAACTCCTACACCCTCTTCGCCCCCACAAACCAAGCCTTCGCAAACATCGGCTCAGCCCTCACAAACCTCGACGCAACAAACCTAACCAACATCCTAAAATACCACGTCCATCAAGGTCCCGCCGTCTTCGCAGATCAATCAAAAGACGGAATGGAAATCACAACTTTGGACTCCAACACCAACCTGACAATCACTATGCAAACAGTCAATGGAACGGACGAGTACTTCGTTAATGGGGCTAAGATTATCGCGCCGAATCTTGTGACTGAGTATGGTGTTGTTCATGGAATTGATCAGGTTTTGAATCCTGAGGAGACGAGTTTCCTTCCTGCGAGTAATGCGGATCAGGGTGTTAATCAGTTTCCTGGAGCTAGCTCGGTGGGTGATTTGGGGACTTTGACGAGTGGGCAGCCGACGGCTACGAGTGCGATTGTGCTGCCGAGTGAGGCGGCGAGTGAGACGAGTATTGCTGGGGCGATGCCGATGGTTACTGGAGCGGCGGGGATGGGGATGATGGTTGTTGGTGCTGCTGCTGTCGTTGGAGGATGGTAAGTTGGATCGAAGATGGATCTCACATTCGCCGATTTGTAGGTTCGATCTTGGAATCCCAGAGCGTATCAGGTACAATCCACAACCACTTTCGGACAGAGTTCTTCCAGCACAGTAGCATTGAGTTGTCGTGCGGCACGAATGAAAGGCTCTGTGTTGATCGAGAATTTCAAGTCTGGCAGTCCGCCGACTTCTTTACGCAGACGTATGACTTCAGATGCAATTTCGAGCCATGACCAGCCTCTGTATCCCTGGGGAGCAAGATTCATCCACGCCAGGGTGACAACGTGAACAATGAATTGTATAATGTTATGTCTTTCGCTGTTGCTGAGTCCGCGCAAGGATTTACGTTGGGAAAGCTCCAACTCCAGGGCGGCCTTTGTCGTTGCATTAATATCGTGAGCGAAATGTCGTAAGCTAGGAAAGACCACGTCGGGATCCCGTGACGTGAGCAAATGAAGGCAACGTCCCGGGTCCTGCCTCCCGTCGCGATTATACTGGAGCATAGCCTCTGCGAGACGCCATCTGAGTGGCTCTTTAACGTTGATCAACGAATGTAAGTCGTAGCACAAACCATCTACATCTGCCAAGCCGATCGCTCGCCAATGAGGGGACCAGAACCATGCGCTTTTCAAAGGAGCGATCAAGTGCCGCATTGCCTGGAGCTTGGTCTCGGCAAGATGGTCAGGAATATGCTCGATCACATAGTTGGGCAACGCCAGAGGCCATGTCTGCATTGACGAGGAGTGGCGGATCTGCCTCAGGAATTGTTCCAATCGCTGACCCCCATATGGCAAGTCTCCGGTCACCCACGCATGCATTATGATTTCAGCAGCGCCATCTTCCCACCCATAGAATAACTCCTCGGGGAGTACGTCCCAATTGCTGACATGAAGTATTGTAGCTCTCGCAACATTACGACACTTCACAGAGTGATCACATTGAACATGCTGATCCTCACAGTCTTCGGGTGCGGACCATTTGTGATACACGTGCATAATCTTCGCACACCTTCCAGCCTCATTCAGAACAGGTCTCCGATCTTTCAAAACATCCCAGAAAATTTTCTTGGCAAGCTTTTTCAGAAAATGCTGATCAACTAAAATGTTTCGCGTGTCCAGATTGTGCAAGATCGACCCAATCTTGCCGTAATAAGAGCAAGCGTTGGCATCGGTGTGGTCGTAGTCTCCAAACTCTTCTATAAGATCGTGGAGCATCTTAAGGACATCCGTCGTGCTGATGGTCTCATGCCGAAGGAAGTCAACAGTATCACGGGTATCAAGTTGCGCCATTCGATCTGTGAATGCCCTCAAAGCAGCGTCAGGAGTTCTGGAGACAGTCATTGTGTTCTGCTCGTTGGCGGAAGGAGAACCTAGATCATCTGTATTTCCGGCCTCATCTGTATTCAATGCCCTGGCAGTCTCTTCTTTTATGCCCCATTCTTTGAATTTCTTCCGCCAGGTACGGGTCCTGGAGATTCGTTAGCACTTGCTCGATCTATGTTTGTGCAGCAAAGCACACGACGCTTCCAATGAGACGAGTAAGAATCGATCCGCCCTGTACTTTGTGATTGCGGATGCTCTCCATCTAATAGTTCCGCCAAAATTTGGGCACTTACGAAGCTTTGAACCCGTCCTGCTTGTACAATCTCTTCTGAATCTCGCGGAGAGTGCACCTGCCCCGGTAGAGTCGATGGACTTCGTCCTTGACGCTGCTCCA
The DNA here is from genome assembly GCA_014298035.1 of Pseudocercospora fuligena. Lineage (NCBI taxonomy): Eukaryota > Fungi > Ascomycota > Dothideomycetes > Mycosphaerellales > Mycosphaerellaceae > Pseudocercospora > Pseudocercospora fuligena. The sequence goes on along the minus strand of JABCIY010000313.1, from coordinate 101,097 downwards.
ATCCTTTGTCATTGGGCCACTGCTATCGTGAAGCTCTATAATCGAAGACCCAAGCTCGCGTCGCAAGTTACGTTTGTCCAAACTTGTGCAGTGTTGTGGGCATTGCAGCGAGTGAAGATGCGGCCCGCGCCAAGAGTTCTGAGGCCGAAGGCATCCTACAGAGTGTCACCTGCATACGGCAAGCCGTCTATGGAAGAGTCCTTTGACTTTCCTCTTCCTGGCAAATGATAGGCGAACTATCGCTTTAGAGAAAAGCACAGATTGAAAAGTGGTTCTGGACCGGCTTCCTGGATGCAGGTGACACTGTATACTCCGTATACTGTTTGGTATCATCTCTCCTAGAACATCCACCAGACATCTCGAACGCACACCCCTGCCCACGCTTCTCCGCCCATGGCCACTCAGGCTCAGCTAGCGGCTAGCAAGGATTGAGCCGGAGCTTGCCTTGAAGGCGCTACTGCAAGGAGCTCTTGCAGTAGCGTCAAGGAATTGGCCGCTGAACGCACTGCAGCCGCTAACACCACTGCAAAAGTATACTTATTATGCTCTTTCTTGCACAAAAGGTGCTCTTTTCGCAGCATGGTTTACTCGGGCTCAGGCTGTGCGCTATGAATTGACGATGAGCTCCACCATCTTCCCAGCTCGGGTCTCTCATGTTATCTCGCTACTGCTGCAACGAGAACTTTTCTGGCATTTCCCACCGAGTAGGGCCTGCTTTGCCCTGCCGTTGACCAATCAATCAGCCTCGTCCAGCATGAAAGGCGTTGGTAATGCATAGGGAAAGCATACAGCCAGACATTCTCTGCATCACTCGCCGCGTTATGAGATGTGGGTGGGATATTCCATGATTTTACCGCCTGCGCGTCGTCGTAAGGAGGCGGATATCTGGGTATAAGAGTATCTCCATCAGCGCAAGTAAAGACGAGGCTCCTCACAGATTGCCGCTCCGAACTCTTCTGATTGTTATCTCGGTAGCAATTTCTGTAGGTGGCACCGCATTAATATTACATGACATGTCATCGTTAGTTACTTCAGTCCATTGAGGTTCTCCTCGACCATACTGATATATCCCAGTACGAAAGCTGAACGCGCCAGCCCGGCTCCCTTGGACAATAGCGCCTCGAACACCAGCTCGAACAATTCAGGCGGACATGCACTGACCATTGCCAACCTTGCGACTCACAATAGGTCTGCGGCTTCCGTATCTGCCTCTCTTCCAGTGAGCCAGTGGTTGGCAGATCGTAGCGATCAGATCATTCGAGATCGTTGCACTGATGGGTGGGAAGAGCTTGTCACGCGAGACAGCCTGGCTGCGGACATAGAGGCTGCCGTGCAGCGTAGTCAGCATGGCGAGTCCAGAGACTGAGGTGGGCCCTGCTTCGTTCTTGCCTCGATCGATTGCTGACCTGATGCTGTCAAAGTTCCACACTCGGAGGAGCTAGGACCAATCGGGAGCACGATATCTTGAGACGTCGCTGGACATCCTTCGATGGACAAGTATCCCTTCCGAACAGCGGACCATCGTGTCAAAGTGGCATTTGAGAAGAGCAAGGCTGGACAGGATGGGGCTGGCATGTTTATGGGTACGAAGTGGGGTGATTTTCTGACTGCGTTCCATCGCAAATCGTCTTCCTCTGGCTCGACTCAATGTAGGTACATATATTGCAGATCTCTTACAGAATCGTATTCTCAATTGTAACTGAGCTGCTTGGTCGCCGAAGTCTGGCAAGGTGTGAAGCTTCAAGCGGCCAGGAAAACCCTCACTTGAAAAGTGAAAAGCGATCAGATGCAATTTCAAGTGAACGACGGCGGCGGGACTCGAAACGTTTGCATCAATCGCCATTATTCGTCCCTACATCCACTTTGTCAGCAACCAAGTCATGTCTGCAAACAGTATGGATAACCTCAAGTGGCATCTGTACCACTCTGAAGCCAGCCTAAGGCGATATCGAGTCTTGCACGCAGCAGCGATCGCAGACGTTAGCCGTCTCAAGGAGGACTTGCGCACTCGAATCGCTGATGTTGCAACTCTAATCTCATCTGCTCCAGACCACGAGTCGCGACTCAATGAGATTCCGCGACTGAAGCTGATGAACATGTGGAAGACAGCCTATGTCGACGCTTGTTGTGCTAGAAAGAGGATCGCAAAGCAGTTGTGCCAGGCGCAGACCTACTGCGAACGGACTCGTGGGTAAGTGGACTCGGTATTGTCTAGATCATAACGAGGACATCCCAGCGTGGCTGGTCAGCATGAGCACTTCAGGGCTGCTGAGATTTTCTTGATCAAACGCCAACTGACATTGCATCTGTATCTTTTAGGCAAGAAATCAACTTCGAGTCGATCGTGGAGGATCTCGAGAAGCAGATTAAGAAACTGGCCAAAGAAGCGAAGCAGCGCGCCAAGGATGCCGGTAGTACTCCAGATCCCCATCCAAAGGTCCTTACGGATGATCAGCAGAGCGTGAACAAACCGACACAGAAGCCAGCAGCACCTGTCCAGACATTCCAGTCTCGAGTAACGGAATGGTATCAACACACTACTGTGGTCTTTGCCAACTATCAAGAGCTTTCGGAGTTCCCAGTCCCGCCAGTCCATTTTCAACTTTGCCTGCAGCTTGCTTGTCGACAGAATCCTGGAGCACTCAAGCCGGCCTGCAAGTGCTCAGTTCGGAGAGCATTTGAGCATGTCCCGAACCTTGATCTGAAGAAGGAGCGCATTAGGTGGCATCCGGATAGATTCTCGGCTTGCGCTGAGGACGTGAGAGGAGACTTCAAGAAGAAGGCGAAGGAGGTATTCGTTGTTGTGGAGCAGATGTATCAGGCGCAGGTATCGCGATCATAGAGCTCTACAATAGCACGGCTTGGCTGAGCAGCGGTGGGTAGACGAGTCATGGCGGACCGCTCGGTATGGTCTTCTTGGCTAGCTCAGGATGGAAGCTGAGGCGCGCTGGTGCTGGCGCTTCGTGAGGCCCGGATGCACTTCTATGCACCGCTTTGAGATATACAGCGCTCTTTCTACCGCGGTTTGAATCGAGACCATTTTGGGGTTCCGTGGGCGCGGTTCGACATCGATTCAGTATCACGCCGTATATAGGCGTCCGCAGTACTCTAGCATTCGATCGAGCGTCTTTCAGTAGAGCATCTGCTATTGCACGCTCCTGGTATGTACTGTGTATCGTTCAGGAACAGAGCCAGGTCAAGCTTCTCTGCCAAGACCTCGGATGTGGACCCCAGCGCGTCGTGAAACGCGACCTCTGTTGACCAACCACTTCTCCTTCCATCACTTTCATCGTATTTTGTGTCGATAGCATCACGAAGCCTCAATACCTCGCACGAATTTCCCTCTTCCACTATTCGATGCCGTAGCCTTGAGCATGAAGGTCAGCTGCTGTCAAGAATATTGATGCACAACATTAGAAATGCCCTGGGGTCATGTATGCGCTCTGTGCTAATGTTAGCGCCTTGCCAGCGCGTAGCAAGGAGCATGGTCTGTCAGGCGTGTACTGTGCCTCATGGCCGCATATGGAAAGTATGATATGAAGTATTGCAGAATCCTGTCTGGCTGATGTCCAGCTGGCTCTCCCCAATTGCTTCTCCGTTTATTCTCATGTACTCATTCAGAAACGCATCACCGAGATCCTTGTTTTTCAACTCGAAGGACCCTATTCTTGAGACCAAAGCGATTGTGTCGGAGTACGACAATACGGAGAATTGCGTTTCGAAGCCATGGAGACCTGTCACCTTTCGAAGACCGTTTCTGGGTGCGATGATATTATTGACTGGAATACTCATAACGGCTGTCGCTGTATTGTTGCGGATCAGCATTCGCGATCGGGGCATCATCTTTGCCGCTGAAACCAATGATTTACCTTTACGAAAGTCCTTCGGATACCTCTATCTACCCACCATAATATCTGTGGTCTACAGTTTTCTCTGGGCTTGGATCGATCTCGACATCAAACGCTTAGAGCCCTACTTTCAGCTGTCAAGTGGGGAACCAAAGGCCGGAGATTCGATCCTTCTCAGCTATCCTCTGGAGTTCCTCATTACGGTTCCTTTCTCAGCACTCAAGCGCAAACACTGGTCTGTGCTTTCGGGCTCCGTGGTCATGATGCTGATATTTTGGGGCTTGACCCCTACACAAGCTGGCATCTTTGCCGTCCGAACGGTCACGATCTCTGTCGATATACTTTCTGCGAGGTCTACGGCCTACCTTTCCTTGAAAGAGCAGGGAAATCTGACAGCAGATTATGCTCAGTCAGTATACAACATCGCTTGGCTGAACGAAAGCCTGCCTCCGTTTATGACAAAAGAATACGCCTTAGCTCCATTTGCTTCAGCGGATAGATTGCCCTCAGAGGGCTTGAACGTCTCGATGATGGGGAACACCACTCTGTACAGCGTTGATATTGCGTGTGAGGCAGCCACCTTGTGGAACAATTCCGGTCTATGGGCCTACAATACTTCGAACGGTTGTAGCTTCAATGCTCCGCTCTATCGGCCAGGCGGAGGCAACGACACGTCGAAACCTTTCGATACACTCTACGTTGGCTACCAGAACAGGAATGGGTTTGCCATGTACGATCTGTCTTTCTCCTGCAGTTCAGCATTCGCGCACTACTTCCTTGTTCGGTGGTCCAAAAGCTCCATGGATGGAATTCTAGCCGCCAATGAATATCCAAGATTCAGCCCAGATGCGGCCAATGCCACCACGCTTTTCTGTGAGGCAACCTATTACCAGCAAGACGTGCTTGCGAACATTACCCTGCCAAAATACTCGGTCCAGGCCGTCCAGGCTAATGGCGATAAGCGCCCACTACCAGCCGACATGTTCAACATCAGCACGTTCGAGTGGGCAATGAATTCTGGTCAAGAAGAATTCCCCACATGGGGAGATTTCCCATCTTATGGCTTCCCGGACCAGAAGCCGCAGCTATTGAATATGCCATTGAACCTCGATTTCATTCCGCAAATGTCGCCCTTTGCCATTGCCACGATGCGCCGACCCATGCAGGACTATCTCGATCCCCAGGTCCTTTCGAGCTCTTACCAAGCAGCATATCGCCTGTTGTTTTCACGTCAGATTTCGGACATACTCAGCTCAACAGTCGACCGTCGAATCACATCAACAGGAACGATGTCGTATACAACACAGGCAGTGGTGGTCGTGCCTGGATTCGCTATCGCCGTTCTCATCTTGCTCGGTATCGTTCTCCTATTCGCCGTCGGCATGGCTCTATGGATACCTAGACGAACCAGCAGACTCAGCAAGGATCCCTCGAGCATTGATGCCTTGATGGATATGCTCTCTGGCGAAGAAGACACGTGCAGAATTTTTGGAGCTCTTGATCGGAGTGACGCAAAGGCCTTGGCTGATGCTATCAAAGGCAAATCGTTTACACTCTGCCGAGATGACGATCCAGCTCAAGGGACCATTTCACGACTACAATCGATGGAGGCTCAACCTCAGACTACGCATGAGCCACCCAGCCTTGGCCGTAGGGCGACCACGCAATCGGAAGATGATGCCACTCCAACAAATGGCGTCCGACCTGCTGAGATGAAGCTTGTCATTGGGGCTATCTTCTTTGTACTGCATGTATCTGCTTTTGTGACTTTCTTGGTACTCTTCATCAAGGCCGCGACCGGTAGTGGTAAGTCAGCCTTTATGAATACAGACATCCTGAGACTGATCAGCGAAAGGCTTGGCTCTGCCTAGTAATTCGACCTTTGTCAGGCAGCTTGTCGAGAACTACATTCCGATCGCAGTAGCAACACTAATGGAACCGTTCTGGCTGGTACTCAATCGATATCTCGCCATGTTGCAGCCTTTTGAAGAGCTCCGACGAGGCAGTGCCAAGGCACAACATTCAACCGATGTAGACTACAGCTCACTACCACCACAAATGCTATTTGGCAGAGCTATGAGAGCTGTTCACCTTGTACTGATGCTGGTATCTCTGATGGTGCTACTTGCAAACATTCTTGCAGTCGCCCTGAGCGGACTTATGTATGAAGGCACTCAGATGGTCCAGCAAAGTGCCACCATCAGCAGACAACTCACTCCGATCTACAGAAGTGTGAATGGCTCTGGTCTGCCCTTCAACACATACTCTGCCCATAACTGGCAAGGCGGCACCACTTCAACCCCTTTCTACCTGATGATGTCAAATCTCACAGCACACACGCCCATTCCTGCTTGGACTGACGACGACTTCGCTTACGTTCCTGTGGAGATGGAGGCACTGACGTCGTCAGCCGCGGTTAGGTTCGATACAACAGCCTTTGGAGCAGATCTTGAATGCTCCTCGATCACGACGTCTGGAAACCAGAATTACAGCTTGATCTTCGATAAGCACGGCCGAACTGCCAAACTGGATGTAAATCTACAGAAAGAAGATGGCAGCATCATCGGATGTCATGAATACAACAAGTGGACCGCCGACAACTTCGATTCGCTGAACGACTCACAGGATGGACATGTGGCTCTGGAGTTTAGCACAATGCTGGCAAGCAACAAGACTAACGAAGACAATCTCTTCTGCCGCCAGCACCTGCTTACCGGGTGGATGCGAGTAGACTGGAAGACTATAGCAGGGGAAGTTGGCACCGGTGATGGACTCCTCTACTACAATGATCGCAACATGACTATAACCTCCCGAAACGAGACTGTCCTCCTTTGCAAGCCTACCCTACAAATCAACATGGCTACAATCACTGTTGATAGCGAGGGTCAAGTGCTGTCAAGGCAGTCCATGAAACAATCACAGAGTCCCGAACGCACCTACTTCAACTCGAGTTCACAGGACTTGCTCGCTCAAGCCAATCAATTCCTCGTCGACAGCGGAGCGACCTGGCACAAAGACTCCTATCCATCAGACTTCCTCAACTATCTGATCGCAAAGACTTTAGACGACTATTCAATGCTCAATCCCAGTCTGCCCCCAGCAAGGCCTGAATACGCTGCCCTGAACTTGGCCATGGTATACAAGCGGCTCTTCGCCATATTCGTATCCTCGAACGCAAACCTTCTCTTCGAAACCTCTCCGGACCCAACATCAGAAATCGTCACGAGCAAGGTTCCACAAACTCGAATCTTATTCTCAACACCAGCTTTCATCGTCACCGAGACAATTCTGGCCATCTACATCATCGTCACGGTTTTCTTCTATGCTCGACGACCTTGGCGAGTGCTTCCACGACTTCCTTCTTCTCCCGCTTCCATAATCGCGTATTTTGCTGCGAGCTGGGCGCTACAAGATCTTTCCTCGCAACGTAAGATTTGTGATGGCAAGACGCGAAGACGAGCTTGGAAGTGGGCTTATGGCATTTTCATTGGCACTGATGGGAAATCGCATACTGGCATCGATAGGGAACCTTTGGTGACTGTTCTGCGGGCCACTGGCAGAGACAGATACTGAGAGAAGGAAATCTTGAATGTAATGACAGTCGTTCTTTTGTTCAATCATATCGTTGCGAAAGCCTATCAAACATGCCTGTGCCCTTTCATGCGCTGTGTGCCTCCATCCTGGTATCCTCATCACCTGTCCCGAACGCCAAGCCAACCAGATCGATATCAAATTTTGCTGCTAAGTCCCACACAAATGTCGCTCACACGAAGTAGTGCTACGTGACTACAAGCCACGTCGTCTGTGCGCGCGATGTCCCATCCGTCGCTTGAGATGAGCGAGGTGGATGGCAGTGCCGTCTCGTCTCGAGATGACTCCTCCCGAACAGCTAGTGCCTGCCGCGAGAGCCATGGGACGAGCATAGCCATTGTCGCAGATACCGAATTGCTTGTCTCCCATACACATAATTTCATCGTTGGTCGAGCATGCCACAGCGCCAGTCGAGCTACCACTGCCAGATGATGTGCCATTGGAGCCGGATTCGCTACCTCCAGAGCCACTACTTCCAGAGCCGCTGCCGCCGGAGCCACCGCTGCCACCAGAGTAGCCTGTGGGCGCCGGTCCATTGCCTGTCACAGTCGCCATAGTGGTGACTGTAACGACACCGCCGGGGCCTGATCCATTCCCTGGACCTGATCCTGCCGGTGCAGATGGAAGTCCGGCAGCAGGACTGGAAGCGGATGCACCAGCTCCAGGTCCATAGCCGGATCCAGAGCCAGAGTCTGAACCTCCATTGTAACCTGTTGGAGCAGCTGCTGGACTTGAGCCTGCAGCTGGGCTGGAAGCTGCACCTCCACCATTGTAGCCTGTGGGAGCAGCTGAAGACGACGCTGGGGCAGATCCCGAGCCTCCACCATAGCTCGTGGGCGATGCATCGGATCCTCCACTGCCAGCCTTGCCAGCAGTGCAAGCACCGATCAGAGAGGTGCCCAGAGCAGATCCGGCTGTTTCGACGTACTTGCCGGGGTTTGGAAAGATGAGGTCTTCGCTCTCGACTGTCTCGCATTCGCTGGTCGGAATGTTGGCAATGAACATGTCTGGAAGAGAGTTGAGGGTATCATCGTTGTCGGCACCGCCTGTAACAGTGATTGGAGCGCAGTTCATGTACATTTCTCGGTTGCCGATCTTGTTGAACCATGTCCAGGCAAGTGTGTATTCGCCATTTGGCATGCCTTGTGGCATAGACCACTGGAAACTGGGGTTGGATGCATAAGTTGGTGAGCCATCAGCGTTCCCACTCGCACCGTTGGGACAGCCGCCGAGGATAGAGTGGACGACCTTCCACTTGCTACTTTTCGTAGGTTGTTTGTCCATAGTGACGGAAAGTTGGCATGAGCCGCCGCCATGTGTGGCACCGCCTTTGAACGATAGTTCTTGTGGCACGCCAACAGGAATGGTATTCATTTTCGTAACATCGTAGACACCCGAGCGCTGTTTGCAAGGGAAGTCTGATCCGTCTGCCTCAAGGGGGCTGTTGTTGAGGCTGTCTGCGCCGTATGGAACTGGCGATGTGATGACCATGTGTGCATTGACACTGGAGGCAAACAGGCCACAGGCCGCTGCCGTAAAGAATGCTGTCGAGAACATCGTGCTAAGCTTTCGTAAAGAGTGGATGCGAGTCGTGAGCCTCGTTATGATGCTGGAAGATCTCTAGACCGGCTAGTCGATCTTATGTTGATCGAGACTTCTAGGTATACTAAAGAAGCATTAGTAGTCAGCAAGACTATTCCGACGACTTCGATTTCTCTGTAAGAATTCCAGCTTCGAAGCTTTTCTCCAGACTGTTGATACATGTCGCAGATCATATCCGAGACTCTGGAGAACAAGGCCTCTTGGGCGCTTGCGCGCGTTCGAGAACAGTAAGTGCTCACCTAGATACGCGAAGAGGTCTCGCAAGTCCGTCAAGGACAAGGTCAGTCAAAGTGTTCAGCGAAGGAGAGTCTGGCTCAGGGTATGTCTCGCAGAGACGTCAGGAAAAGAATGACGAATGCACGATGCTCCTGGCACGGCGGTAGGGAATGATCAGGTCTGTACAGGCAAGTCGACAGCGTCGTTGGGTGAGGATAGTAACAAGGGAAAGAATAAGTACCACAAAGCGACTTTCTTGTCGCTCTTAAGAATTACCCTTGGCGAGATCGACATCCCCTACATAGCATGGGTATGCACGATTGCGCTACGCGCCAGGGCAGATGCAGAAACTCCATAATAGAAGCCACTTCTTGGGTGTGACCGCAGGAGATCTCATGCAAAGGAAGGCAGTGGTCGATGGCCCGCTTGGTTCTTGCTCGGCTGCGACGACCGTGTGGTTTGAGAAGAGTTTAGAGATGGGCCAAGCAGGTCCAGTCGTTCATGGTCGCAACCGAAAAACTGAAGTGTGTTCCTCTGGTTGCACGCATCGCCGCCAAGTAACGGAGAAGGATGTTCACGGGGCACCTGTAGGCTGGCACTGTTCCATCGCCGCGCTTCTGGTCGGTGCGGCTCCTGTCTCACAAGAGAGCTTCGGTCGGAAGATTTTTTGTTCGGTGTCGCAAGGGGTACACGGCTGTTTTGAAAAGCAATTGGTCTTTCTGGCAACGCCATTGCCGCCTTGTGAGAGGTGAAGTTGGTGGAGCCAATCGAATATCAGAAGTGCCTTTTCCTCCAGGAGCGACATGCTTTGCGCTAGGGTGGACCCGCGTTGGTGAAACGAGGATAGAGTTCTTGGCTATGACATCTCTCCAGCCTCTCATCCAAAATCAGCAGAGCGCACACGATACAGAGGTGTGATGGAGCTTCAGAATTGGAGATGTCCTCCCATTGTTCTTCTAAATTTTCAAGCATACCTGGATACATGTTGACCTCGAGCATCTCCTGTCGACGCGTCTCCACGACCTTCTCCTGACTTGACTCGCTACTGTTCCAGTTCGCTCGAAATGGCATACTGGCCGTGACTTATAGGCAAGCGCTTCCTCGCTTCTATCAACAGCTTTTCTTGAAGCGCCGGTCATGACCTTCGCCCTCTGAAACCGATCCGCTCCTCTCGGACCCTCTTTCTCGGCTTTTTGCAAGCGATGAACGGGCATTGGTTGCTGGTCTGCGTTTCATGATGGACTTGCGACTTCACCTCTGGCCTTCCATTGCGAGGCGAGGCTCGACTTCTGTATCAACTTCATTGCGCGATGCAACCCAAGAAGGCGACATGGTCTTTGTTCGTCTGGACTGATACTGTTCGCAGTGTCGATATTCTTCCGGGATGATAGGTGTTCCTAGAAGGGCAGAGTCTCGGTGCATGTCCTCTGGTCTGCTGAGATCACTCTGCGATCGAGTGATAGACATCGCGTCGTGTACAGCTTACGTCGACTGTCCAAGATCAAGGTAGGCGGAGCGAATGCCGACGACTGGAGGATGGTCTGCTCAGCACCGATGAGGAGCCAAGCTTGTGATGACTCCTCCTCAAGCGTTGGAAGACTGATTTCCACCTCCGATCCTGGTTGCTTTCGAATTGTTGCCACCTAGGCGGATTGTTGCGTAGTCTGAAGCCCATGCAGCTGTCGTCTGAGCGCTCGATCTCTGTCTCCGGTATGAGTAAGATGTATTGCTCCTCCAGGAAGCATTGGTGTTCGTCCAGGGAGCTGAGCATGGCTGCACGCGAGTAATGTTCACGGAATGATTGCGAAGAACTTGTGATGATTACAGATTGAAATAGGTGAGTTGGAAAGGGACCAGCGAGAATGCCAGGAAGGAGCACGACTTGGGTCTATCATATGTGTTCTTTGAGCTATGTTTATCTTACTTTGCGTGGCACAGTTCGTACGCCTGTACACATTCCGTACTACTGTCTGTTGCAAAGCACGCCTCAGGCTCGGGCGAGGCGCCCGAGGTGTGATACCAAGAGTCTCCATAACGCTCTCCACCAGAATGTTACACCGATCAGCTGATGAGCGCAGGCATGCTGCAAGGGAAGTCGAACGAGGTTCGCTGAAATTCACAAAGTATACAAGCTTGTTGAATTTCAGATGGGCGAAACGCGCGCGCTTGCCGCTGTTGGTTCTTGATATCAGCCGGCGCTTAGCTCACGTGCTGAGACCAGCATTAGAATGAACATTTCCCGGGAACAATTTGGATGATTGTTTCCAACTATCAACTCAGGTCAAATGTTGTAGAAGGCCTGGAACGACGCATAGGTTTACATCTGCCTTTCACACGGCGTTGTAGCGGTCGTCTTCCCCAGCGTCAATGCTGGCAGAGAAGTCGGCGTGCCGTTCAAGTAGTCCAGCGAGTGGTAGATTGCGTACTGCTTTCCTCACTGCAATCCCGTACGACAAATCTGTCGTCTCTGGAGTGAACACAACAAGGGCTGGTGCTGTTTCCATGACCGGGTACACGCTCGGCATGCCGAGATCGATTATAGGAAGTGGCCATGCGGGCTTCTTCGACATTCGCTGGGGAGTCGCACACGTCGACCTACTTGTTGATGCAGCGGAGGCGGGGCTCGTGACCGCGATGTGCCATAGCGCCTGGTGTGATGCGAAGGTCGACAAGTTGTATAGCAGGTGAAAACGGCCCATTAGGGGGTCCATGATTGATGGCTGTGATGAGCTGCTGTAACTGTTCTTCCCAACATGCCAACCACCTGAGATTCCTTGATACCATCACAGTCGTGCTATTCGCAGCCGCTCCAATACCTGGACCCTTTGTACATCATTGTGAGTTGACGTGATTGTTTCTTCTTTCTTGACCCCGCGAAATAGACAGCGCACGTGCCCAAAGTTTAGCTGGCGGCGCGAACTGCTGTGGCGTCAATCCCTCATCGCACTCGTACTCTTGGAATTCCCATTCGGGTCAGCAAGGCCGACTTTCTCTCCTGCAGATCTTCGTGTCCAACTTTGACTGGCCTGAGAAATCTTTCTGCCACTGACAACACACGCATTGAGCAGACGATCCTCTCCACGCCGCCCACAGAAGCTGCTCACCGGTCCAAGCCCGCCGCCACACCCAAGACAAGCCACACGACACTGGGACCTAGAGTTCCGCTCGCGAATTGACTTAGTAACAGCGACCCGCCCATTATACAATTCGCCGACTCCTGAGCTGCGACGGACAGAAACATACACCGCCGAGAAACACAGCAGAGAGCGCCGGATTCGCCCAGCATGGACGGCCAGACCGCCCAAGACCAGTACATCGACAATGCGCTGCGCGCTGTCCAGAACAAGAAGCAGGTCCCAGAGATCGACTTCACTCTGCACACTATGGAAGATGGCACTCAAGTGAGCACGCAGGATCGAGTCTGCAAAGGTATGTTGAGGTTTTATGGGTGATACCAAGGCGCTGTGTTCACAAGCGATGTCGAGTTTGGCCCTCGGGCAATTGCTACTCGAGCTGAGTGCTGAACATATTATTTCTAGATGTACAAGCACCAGCATTCGCAGTACCGACTGAAGATCAGATCCTCTCACCAACCGACCGATCAAAGCCGAATCTCCAGTTCCTCAAGCAGCACCTTTACCGAGAAGGTCGCCTCACAGAAGAGCAGGCGCTATGGATAATCAACTCGGGCACACAGCTACTGCGCGCAGAACCCAATCTTTTGGAAATGGACGCGCCCATCACTGTGTGTGGAGACATCCATGGACAGTACTTTGACTTGATGAAGCTATTCGAGGTCGGTGGCGACCCAGCAGAGACTAGATATCTGTTTCTTGGCGACTACGTTGACCGTGGTTACTTCTCCATTGAGTGCGTGCTCTATCTCTGGGCTCTCAAGATGTGGTATCCCAACACGCTCTGGCTTCTTCGCGGCAACCACGAATGCAGGCATTTGACAGATTACTTCACCTTCAAGCTGGAGTGCAAGCACAAGTACAGCGAGAAGGTATACGAGGCATGCATGGAATCATTCTGCTCGCTACCACTGGCCGCAGTTATGAACAAGCAATTCTTGTGTATCCATGGTGGTCTCAGTCCGGAACTGCACACGCTTGAGGACATCAAGGCCCTCGATCGTTTCCGCGAGCCTCCCACGCACGGCTTGATGTGCGATATCCTCTGGGCAGATCCACTCGAGGAGTTCGGGCAAGAGAAGACACAAGAATATTTCATCCACAACCACGTTCGAGGTTGTTCCTACTTCTTCAGCTACCCAGCAGCTTGTGCCTTCCTGGAAAAGAACAATCTCCTCAGCATTATTCGAGCGCACGAAGCACAAGACGCTGGTTATCGAATGTACCGAAAGACGCGCACGACTGGCTTCCCTTCGGTCATGACGATATTCTCTGCACCAAATTACCTCGACGTGTATAACAACAAAGCGGCTGTGCTGAAGTACGAGAATAACGTTATGAACATCAGACAGTTCAACTGCACACCTCACCCGTACTGGCTGCCGAACTTCATGGACGTTTTCACATGGTCACTACCATTTGTGGGCGAGAAGATCACCGATATGCTGATCGCCATTCTCAACACATGCAGCAAGGAAGAACTGGAAGAGGACACTCCTCTATCATCTGGACCATCATCGCCGCCACTTACAGGACCTAATGCGATGGTGGGCATGGACCCTGATAGCACGGAGTACAAGCGACGAGCCATCAAGAACAAGATCCTCGCCATCGGCAGACTGTCCCGTGTATTCCAGGTATTGCGTGAGGAGTCTGAGCGTGTGACCGAGCTGAAGACGGCCTCTGGCGGCAGGCTTCCAGCTGGAACTCTAATGCTTGGCGCCGAAGGCATCAAGCAGGCCATCACCTCCTTCGAGGATGCGCGCAAGGTCGACTTGCAGAATGAGCGACTGCCTCCGAGCCACGAGGAAGTGCGAAGGAGTACCGAAAACGCGCGTGATGAGGCGCTTAAGCGAGCCTCGCGAGAAGCTGAAAACGACCAGCAACTGGCAGGTGTTGCTCGCCGGATATCTATGTCAGTCGACGACATTTCATACCACCCCTCTTCCCGCAAGCAAGATCTACCCCGTCGTCCGCGTGCAAAGACTACCGGCGTGTCATAGCCAAGCTCCTAATCACTCTCATGCTGACCTTCAACAGGTCCTCTGGGTCAAAGAACTCCCGCAGGAGCTAGAAACCGTCGACTCGATCAAAGTCAAAACCAGACGCACTGCCGCTATGTCGGTGGCTATCCACACAGATTATGACGACAGCCGAAGCGGATCATGCAGAAGCGGACGCAGACGCGGAAATTAACGAGACAGAGCCGCGCGCCGCGACATTAGCGCCACCACAGCTACCTAGCTTGAGGCGCAAGCAGTCGAGCATGTAGTTGATGCATACCAGAGGAACTCATGTACATGAGGGAGAGCAGAGTAATGGTAATGCCGGAGCGAGAGAGGAAAAGAGTATGCTAGGAAGGTATCTCTTCGTTGGAATACTGCATGGAATAGCTGACGTTATGATGATCACCTAGCATTCTCGACAGTCACATCGAATCCGAACCACGTCCACCATGATCTGCATCTGCACTCTCCATGTCCATCACCTTCATCTTCTCCCGCGGCTTCATGTGACAACATTCTCATCAGATCAGGCGTCGCACATCAGCCTGAAGATCTCGGTCATCACCCTTGTGCTTTGACAGTCATGCCGATGGAGACTGTGATCCACTTTCCTTTCGTTCCTCATCTGCATCTCCTTCGAGCTTCGCCCACGACCTCCACCGCTGTATCTTGCTTGCGGGCGGTGGCTCCTCAATGTTGGGTGTAAGTGGTCTGACTTCTGGCAGCTCGCTCTGAGTTTGTAAAGGACTGTCGACACGGGCTCTGTGCTTTTCGATGAATGAGGCAAGGTCTTGGTTCGCGGCCTGGTCGGCGGAAGTTCCGGTTTTGGGCGTTTGGCAAGAGGGATTTGTGTTGGGCATTTTGATGATGTCTGGTTTTGTGTGTCGAAGTTGCTTGTGGTCTTTGGTATGTTTTCGGCGCGTGTGGATGATGTTTGGGATCTGCTAACCAGGGAATTGCAGTTTTGTTAGGTCAGATGGATTTTGAAGCTTTTAAGTTAAGCCAGCCGACGAGGGCGTCCTCAGCCTGATTTTCTCGCCAAGACCGAGCGTTAACTAGCTCCACTTCGGCTCTACTTACGAACCCCATCGTGGAGACGATGGCTAGCAAGGTGCAACGCATCGGATGGAGAGCACACTCCATATGGGTGCACACTAAGCACATCTCACATCAAGAAATTTGAAGAAACTCCAGTCTATCTACATTTACGCAAGGCGCCGTGGTAGCAAAGGTTGGCATCGTGAAATGCAATGGACAGAATGCCCATTCCTCATGTGTACAACCAGCACATCTCATACCACACAGCTCTGCGACGATCGGCAGTATATTCAATGCTGCAACAACAAAGCTATGCATAGACTGATCAGTCGCGATGAGAGCACTGTTCATCCACGTGTACATTCGATACGTCTCACACCACCAGGTCTCCAATAGCTGAGATGATAGCAAAAGGCGCAGTAGCACATATGTGCATACACTAGCAGATCACACGGAGAGCGCTTCTCAAACAGGTGTAAGTCCAGCCTATTTCACACTTTGTATCTCAGCGATGACTGACTTGATATGAACACCTACGATCGTAAGGAGGTGCGTACGCCAACCAATTGGGAGGGTTTTCAGTCAGGTGGAGGACAATGTCGCGGTAGGCTTCGTACAGCTGTCGGACTGGATTTATGCGGCCTTACCTGGCAGGACCCATCTGCGAGATGTCAGTAGGCAGACCGCCGTCGGTGCTAAAAAGGACTTACCTCTTCGCATCCTCCCTTCTTAAGTCGACGGCACTTGCCACAGGCTCCTTCGGCAGTACGCGCATAACGTGCTCCGCTGGCCAATGACTTAGTGCAACGCCGACATGCGATGATCAGGACGGCCGCCGTCGTCTCGAGGTCGGCCGGATGCCACTGGTAATTGGTGTCACGCGCAATGGCTTCGGCGAGCTCGCGCGCGAATCTCGAAGAAACCGTCCTTGCCGCCAGGTTGAGCGCCCAAGACGTATGCGCCAGTTAACTTGATGAGGAGCGCAGTCGGCACGCAATTGGTGAAAATACGGTGAATCTGGGTCGACCACGGCTCACATTGACAGCTCAGCAATGCTTGGTATGGTATCAGAGACTACGAGAGCACGGAGATGCGTACATCGACTGCTTCCGAGGAGAGCTTCATCCAAGTACGGCGAGCTCACGACTGCTCATCAGTGGCTTTTGCTTTGCACCTCTGCAAGGACTGAGATTCCATCAAAGACCTTAGCAGCACAGATACGGGCGCACTACTCGGTCATGACGAGAGTCTGATCTGATGAGGTTGAGCGAACGATAGCTCACCAGTGGACCTTCGCCCTGCAACTCTGCAATGGACGGCATTGGGCTGATGATCAAGGTCGATATGTCTCTCGATTCTACAATGAGTCAGCAACGTATGATTGAAGGATGCGAGGCACAGCGGAGGCAAATGCTTTGAGCTGATCTCTGCGGAATTCTTCATAGGTGATGAGCTATGCCGATTCACAGCCATTGAAAGCCTGGCCCTCTCATCTCCATGATCGATCAGGAATATATGTTTGGATGATGGAGCGCACAGCGGACGTGCATGCTCTGAGATGACTCTCTAGTGGTATTTCCAGGAGGTTTGATCACGAGGCTTATACCCGTTTGGATTATGCTGCTCTCCATTCAGCAATGGCTTAGAGTTGTGCGGTTGAAAGGTCAGAGGCACAGAAGAAGCAGATGCCCTAGAAGTGTCATCTCATTGCAGGAGGCATCTCAAATGAGTTGAAGGCAGTTTTACAGCTATTACGAGCATGTCGCTCGCCGTTTCGCAACTATGAGAACTATGCTCAGATAGCGAAAGGCTTAGCCGAGCAAGTGCTGCGGAAGCGGCTGCTCCACTCCCGCTGGAGGATAGCAAGACCGTGACGATTGCTATATATCACATGGATATTCTCAGCGGTAGCTCTCCAGTCTCGAAGACCTAAGGTTCATGGTCTGGATAACTGGTCACACAGTGCAAGCAGACGTCCTGGAAGCGGTTGCGCTGATCCCGTGGAGGGCAACGCAGAGATGAGAAGAAACGATTCAGCATACCAAAACACACACCACCGCTCTCCGTTAAGAAATGGCTCAAAAATATCTGGTTGGACGATCGGACACTCAGTGAAGGCAGACACTCTGCAAGCGACTGCGATGATCCATTTAGATAATATCGCCAAGACAGCAAGCGCCGCTTCACATCGAATTTGCTAACGAATGCAGCGCCACTCCGATGTGCGTAATTGGCCAAAAACACATGCTCTAAACCTGGAGAGCATAGTCAAAGCGAAGGTTCGAAGAGAGGCTCGCTAAACTCCTTCCACGAAGATGACAAGATTCAGTTCACTATACCAAGAAACGCACCGCCGCTCCAGTCTTCGCCGTGTGGCATAAGCATCCGCCCGGATTGTAGGAGGCACAGCAGAGGCCAACGTCTTGGACGCGGCTGCGCTGCTCGGAGCAATACCGTGAAGATGGTGAGGACCAGCTCAGGTTACATCAAGTAAGTGCAGCGTCGCTCTAATCTGCACGATAACCCAGGAGTCAATAGATGGACAGTAAGAGGCATACCTTACGCCAAGGCTTCCGAAGCGAATACGTCTGCCTCTCTGAAGACAGTGAGCTTCGATACAACTCACTCTCATAAATGGCAGCGCTTCTCAATTACGTCGCGGATCAACAAATTGCACTTGGAGATTGGAGGGCACGGCGGTGGAAGAAGCAGCGGAGGCAAGCTCTCTGAGTGAGGATGCGTGATGATAGCGACCAGCTCACAAATTGATGGATGCACCACTGTTTTCGGTTCTGCGATGGCTAAGAATTATGCGACCTGATGATGGGAAGCATGGCGATGGAAGGCGCAGCGGAAGCGAACGCTCTTAAGCAGGCTGCGTGATGGCAAGAGCCACCTCACAAAGGGACGGATGAAGCGCCGCTCCTGAGCTCTCAGCGCATCGAAATTGTGCAGATGGGCGATGGAAGGCACAGCAGCGACAGGCACAACGGAAGCGAATGTTCCAGGGAAAACTGCGTGAAGGTGAGGATCACTTCACAGATCGATAAATGCCGCATCGCTCCGACCTTCATGATAGGACAGGAGTATACGCCGGGAAGTTGGAGGGCACAGCGGTAGCAGGCACAGCGGAAGCGATCATCTTGAAAGATACTGTGTGATGTCAAGATCCACTTCACGAACCGATGAAACCAGGCCTGTTCTTGATCTCGCAACACGTCGACATTATGCACTTCGAAGCTGGAGAGCACAGCGATACGAGGTACGATGGAAACAAATACACGGAAAGAGGCCCCCAATGTCAAGGTGATGAGAACAACTTCACAAATCGTACCGATAATGCAACATCGCTCTCGATCTCTCAATGGACTAAGAATGTGCGGTTGGGTGGTCGAAGGTACAGCGAAGGCTCATCTCACGGAGCGACGAGACATTTGAGGTGATTTCGATGCCCGTTTCTATCGAGCACACCAAGACCGCTCTCTATAGCACAATAGTTTCAAAGTATGGGGCAGTCACAGCGGAAGCACGGTGTACGCCTCTAGCTTGGAAGCAAGCCTCTCAGCGAACCAAAATTGGTGAGAATCAACACAACTCACTCCCACAATTGGCATCACCGCTCCATTACCGCAATACATTTGGAATATGCGCTCAGGAGTTGAAAGGCACAGTGGCAGAGGGCACAGCGGAAGCAAATGCTTGCGAAGAGCCATCAAAGGCATCTAAATGCATCTTGATAACAGCCTCACGACCTTCACAAGCATGCCGCTCCTGTCTTGCGATCTGTCAGGTATATATGTCCAGCGGCTGAGAGGCATAGCCTGGCCTATACCGTGGAAGCGACTGCCCTCGACCCTTCATAGAGGGTAAGATTACTCCAACTCACATCAATAAATAGCATCCGCGCTCCCGTATTCGCAATACACCAGGTTATAACGCTTGGATTTTGAAGGACATAGCGGTAGGACGCTCAGCCGAAGCAAGCGCTCAAAAAGGGCCTTTTTCCATACAATTACAGACATTTGGCGCCGTTTATAGCCACTGAGAGGAGTACAGAGGATGCAAATCTCTTTCTATATAGGTTTCATCTGTACATATAGAGCACCTTAGGAGTACATGTATATTTGAAGGTCCTCTGCGAAGCGCTATCCATTCCTCTGCTCGATTCATTTCTCTCTTCTATGGCATCACTCCGGCGACGCTCCAACTTTTGCGATAGGACAGCTAAGTGCGGTAGAGAGTTGAATCGCACAGGAGTAGAAGCCCGAGCGGAAGCAATTGTTCCAAAAATGTGCGTTTCTATAGTATCACTCCAGCGACGCTCCAAGTTCCGCGATAGAACAGTCAGGCACGGTTGCGAGCT
Organism: Pseudocercospora fuligena; assembly: GCA_014298035.1. Classification (NCBI taxonomy): domain Eukaryota; kingdom Fungi; phylum Ascomycota; class Dothideomycetes; order Mycosphaerellales; family Mycosphaerellaceae; genus Pseudocercospora; species Pseudocercospora fuligena. The sequence goes on along the minus strand of JABCIY010000313.1, from coordinate 81,299 downwards.
GAGAAGCTCAGCGGTAGGAGGATGAGCGAAAGTAAATGCCTCCCAAAAGCCTTTTTCAATAGCATCACTCTAGCGACGCTCCAACTTTCGTAATAGGACAGCTAGATATGGTTGAGAGTTGAGTCGCACAGCGGTCATAGGTATCGTAGAAGCAAGCTCTCTAGAACAGGTAATGTAGAAGATTGTAAACATTTTAATACAGATTCTAGAGCTTTTGGGAGGAGTATAGAGAACGCGGATCCTTCTTTTATGCAGGTTTCATTTGTATATACAGAGTATAGGAGCATATAAGGCTCCTCTGCAAAGCGCTATTCATTCTTCTCTATAGCATCATATTGTCCATTAACGCTCTAGCCTCGCGAGAGGACAGCTAGGTGCGGTTGACAGTTGAATCGCATAGTAGTGCTAAATACAGCGGAAGCGAGCTTTCTAAGAGAGGTGATGTAGTGGATTTGTGAACAGCTTCACACATAATCTATCTAGTAACGCTCTAGCCTCGCAATAGCACAGCTAGGTACGGTTGACAATTGAGTCGTATAGCAGTTATAGGTATAGCGGAAGCGAGCTTTCTAAAATGAGGTGAGGCAGAGGATAGGTGAACAGTTTGACACATAATCTATCTAGTAACACTCCAGTCTCGCGATAGAACAGCTAGGTGCGGTTGACAGTTGAACCGCACAGTAGTGCTAGGTACAGCGGAAGCGACCTTGTCAAGAAAGGTGATGCAGAGGATTTTTGGTGAATATTCATGCATACTCTATACCTTAGCTTTCGGGAGGAGGAGGATGGAGAACGAAAAAGCTCTTGTTATACGGGTGTCATTTGTACATATCAGAGTACTCGGAGCATATTTAAAGCTCCTCTGCGATGTGCGCTATCCAATTCTCTCCTCCATATCCAAATCCCTCGAAGACTCGAGGACGAAGGAGGATCGAGGAGACCCTACTCGCCACGATTCTTCGGGATCTCCTCCAACTTGTCTTTCGACTCTGGAGCAAGCGTCCCATTCTGATCGGCGCCGTACTCGAACGCACGTGCCACAAGTTCCTTCCTCTCTTTCTTCTCCTCCGAGGCAGCTGCCATTCTCTTAAATACTAGTTCTCGAGTCTCATCGCGCATCGGGAAGTCGCGATTCGTCCTGTTGATATCGGACTCGGCTTGTTGGAGGGACGGGCGCTGGCTTTGCTTCCAAGCAATACTTGTAGCCGGGTCCTGGTAGACCTTGTAGGCCTCGTCGAAGGACTTCTGGAGTTGAATATGGTTGGAAACCATATCGGTTTCCAGGTCCGAGGTGCTAAAGCTGCGGACCATCCTCTCCTTGCTCCAGAAGTCGGCAAGGGGGACATTAGGTGGTCCGGAGGAGACAAGGGCGGTCTCTCGTTGCATGCACAACTCGAGGTGGTCGAGTCTCGCGGCGAGGAGAGCAGGGACCCGGGAATCGCCCAGATCAAGGCCGCATACTGCGCAATTGCGATCCAGCGGCGATGGCTGCTCAGCATCCTGCACTGGAGGCGCCTCTCTAATGACCGCTGATGTCTTTCCTTCTGCGCGAGCATCCTCCTGTCTCTTCTGCAAGAAATCTTTCAAGCCCGGCGGCTGTGGACGAGAGCCTTGGGAAGCAGCAGCTCCGTCGCCGCTAGTCTCACTGGTACAGGCAGCTGGAAGGTCGCTGGCGCTGCTGGGGTGTGCTGGGCTGAAGGCGCCGTCCAGTCTCTGTCGCTTGCGAGCAGGCTCCGATGCGGGAAGCATACTGTCCGCTCTTCGGGACAGGCTTGAGGATGCGCCCGGTGCGCCTTGCGGGTTCTGTACGTCTGACTGCGATGAGGAGTTGATCATGGCAGGTGCTTCTGCTTGACCAGTTGGCGAGGCATTCTGAGTATCGGCGGGAAGTCTGCGATTCTCTGGCGGCGGCATGCTATTCTGTGCATCCGAATTGTTCACAGCGGGTACTGATCGTTGAACCTGCTGCGGCAAAAGATTCTGATGATGCTGAAAGGTTGATTGACCCAACGGCGATGCAGTCTGAGCAGTTGTTGTGGGTTCTTGATTCTCTCGTGACCAGATGCCATGCTGTGGCTGCGAAATGTTCGTAGCGGATAATGGTGGTCGAGGCTGCTGCTGCATATAGTTTGCATGATGCTGACCGGATGCTTGATCTGGTGTCGCAGCAATACGAAGAGTGCTGGAAGGTCTTCGATTTCCTTGCAACGAGCTGTCGCTTGGTGGATCTGGTCCAGCAACAACCGTGGGAGTTGGTCGTGAGTTTCGCAGCGGACTGCTCGCGTCGGCACGCGAGATAAGACCACTCTGCACTGCAGCAACATGCTGAGAAACAGCGCCGTGCGAAGGACTTGCTGAGGGCGGTCTTGCGCCACCAAACCCTGGCCCGAATCCCACGGAACTTGCCCTACCATCTGGTCGTGCCTCGTGCGGCGACACCGGATGGGTACCATTTGTTTGCCTGCCAAGTGGTAGTCTGCGGAACGGCGTTCCTGGCGGAGTCATCCCCATAGCCTCCCACTCGGCGGGCAGCGTTGGCATATTGAGTCTCATGTGATCAGGCACCATGAATGGTGCAGGTCCTGGCGGATACTGCCCTTGAAATGGCAATGGTGGTGCTCCTAGATGAATTCAGCTTGGGTCAATGTGGCCCACCATATGTCACGGCTACTTACCCATATTTGGCATCGGAGGCACATGCTGGCCGCCTGATGAGCCCGTGTTGTGTGCCCTGGTGCCATCTGCCTGACTGGCACGCGATGGGTGTGGCAGAGGTCGCAGCGGTGATCCTAGAAAGGTCAGCTCAGTTGTTGCGGCTCAGAGTCTATCATGAACACTTACCGATCACGTTTGGCGTCGCTGGTACATGCTGGACGGGTGGACCACTTGGTGGAGCCGGATTGTATGCTGTGGCGCGTGCTGGGTGCGGCAGAGGAGGTAGCGGCGGTCCTAGATGATGTTAGCTCAACAGTGCAAGGCCTTGGGTGTATCAAGACTACTGACTCATTTCATACTGAGCTGCAGACACATGCTGACCCTGCTGACCAGTTGACGGACCCAGGCCGTGGGTAGCCGGTACAGCCGTCGGCGGCGCTTGGAAATGATTCGGGGCGGTCGAAGACGGGCGTGATTGGAGAGGCGCCGGTGATTGCCCTGGGTGAACAGAGCGTGGATGGCGGGATGGCGACATGTTGTGATCCGTAGGACCACGCGGTGGTTCGGCCATGTTGAAGTGGGTGTGCTGAGAGGTGGTTGACAGCAGTGGCGAGTCTTGGAAGCCCCGCGTCCAAGAAGCTCGCGAGGCTGTGCCAAGAAACATCGGAGAAGCTGAGGACGACTCGGGAGCTCGCAAGGCTGCCTCCGGGTTCGCGTCCCGCGCGAACACCTTCACCAGAGCTCTCTCCAAATCGTGAACAGTGAATGCTCTGCTGCTATAGCATGCCACTGTACAGCAACCTCTTTTCACTTGCTTGAATGAATAAGCAAACCACATCATCGCCAACATCTTTCGCGCGATTGCAAGCTTGAAACTTGCGCCATGGCCAGAGCGGCCTGTGCGACACCACGCTCGAGTTCGAAATGCCTGTACTGCGCCGACGGGCTTGCGATATGTCAAGCTGTGTGTTTTCCTCCGCATTTCTGTTACAGGTAGCCTTTTCTATCTTACACTCATCCATGCCATTATTTCGTTATGCCAAAGCTTCGATCTCATTTCTAGGCGTCTGACTTTCAAATGTCTCCTTGAAGATCTTGCCTCTCTGCTCTCTTCTCCAGGCACCCTTCACGTACGCCAGTAATGTCAGAGCACCATTAGGCGTTACGCCTTCGACACGACGTGCTTGGCCAACGCTTTCAGGTCTAATGTCTCCCAGAATTTTCTTCTCCTCGAAGCTTAAGCCATGAATGGCTTGATAGTCGAGATCTGCAGGTAGTAGTAGGCTCTCATCACGAGCGAAAGCAGCGGCCTGCTGTTCCTGCTGCGAAATATATGGAGCATAGACGCCTTCTATGTTGATTCTGTTGCGAATACGAGGCGAGTAACCGGAAATCTCGGGGACGAGGTCGATGAGTGATTCGACTGTGATATTCGTGTGCCGCAAGAGGTCGAAAGCGCTTCTCTTGGCGCTGTCGGTCCGTACAGGGAATCCATTCTCGACCCAGGCCTGGCTGCTTAGTCTCTTTGCTTCAAGAAGAGTCCGGAGCTCATCCATTTGTGCCTTCTCGTCCGAGAATGCTGACCATCGCCGGTCGCCTACTACTCCAGCTTCGCGGCCTTTTGTTGTGAGTCGTAGGTCTGAGTTGTCAGCTCGTGCTGACATGCGATATTCGCTTCTGCTGGTGAACATGCGATATGGCTCGCTGACGCCTTTTGTCACGAGGTCGTCGATCATAATGCCGATGTAGCCGTCCGCTCGGCTCATGGTGAATGCCGGACGGCCGACAGCTGCATTTCCGGCGTTTATACCGGCCAGTATGCCTTGGGCAGCCGCTTCTTCGTAGCCAGTAGTGCCGTTGATCTGACCTGCTAGAAACAAACCTCCTATAGCCTTGGTCTCTAATGTCGAACGAAGACTCCGAGGATCGACGTAGTCGTACTCGACTCCATAGCCAGGCTGTAGCATAGTGACGTTCTCTAGACCGACAACTTGCTTCAACATGGCCTCCTGTGCTTCAGCCGGGACGGTCATAGAGACCCCATTGGGATAGATCACGTCGTTGTCGAACCCTTCAGGTTCCAGCCAGATGAGATGCTGCTGTTTTGAGGTGAATCGCAGGATTTTGCTTTCCAGTGAGGGACAGTATCGAGGACCTTTGACTGACTCGCGGATGTGGATACTCTTGTCAAGGGTTGCTCTGATAATGTCGTGTGCCGCAGGGTTGGTATGCGTGCTCCAGCAGCTCAGCTGCTCTTCCACTGCAACTCGCTCGTTGAGATATGAGAACGGCGTAGGTGGTTCGTCGCCTGGCTGTACCTCAAGCTTCGTGAAATCGATCGTCTTCTTATCCAGTCTGGGCGGCGTGCCTGTCTTGAGCCTGCCTAACTTGAAGCCTGCTTCTCGAAGAGACTTTGACAGGCCAAAGGTCGCTGCCTCGCCCATGCGGCCTGAAGGAAAGACGTCCAGGCCAATGTGTATCTCTCCACCTAAGAATGTTCCCGTTGTGATGACCACGTTTGGAGTGTGAATAATTTCTCCAGACTCTAATCGCACACCAGTTATCTTGCCGTGCCTTCCTTCTGCTGCAGCTTCTGGAGATCGGTCGACAATGATGTCTGCAACCTTGCCCTCCTTCACAGATACACCAGGATAGCTCAGCATTTCCTCCCGCATATGCTTCTTGTATAGAGCTCGATCAATCTGTGCTCTTGGACCCCACACTGCTGGACCTTTCTTCCTGTTCAATACCCTGAATTGTACTCCAGCTTTATCCGTGATTCGGCCAACGACTCCATCTAACGCATCGATCTCTCGCATCATCGTTCCTTTTCCAATGCCACCAAAGGATGGATTGCAACTGCAAACTCCCAGGTTTTCGTATGACGGCGTTACAAGGGTCGTTCGCGCACCAGTACGCGCCGCTGCTGCTGATGCCTCGCATCCTGCATGACCACCTCCGATTACTACGACGTCTACTGGAGGACTATGATACGGTTAGACAGTGGTAGTTGCACGCGATGTCTGTAAACATACTGTGATGGCAGGTCGGCGACAGAGGCAAAGCTGCGCCTAAGAGCCCTCGCCGACCGTACACGAGGGGCATGGCCCCAGACTCTGGCAGAGAATATCATATTCATCTGCAATGGAGGAGCAGTGAATGAAGCCAAACAATGTTTCTCCTTCACTCATGGTCGCCTTCAAGGGTCTTCCAGCCTCGTCTCGCGGGCTGACATCGGCGCTTATAAACGCCGACCTGACTTCGAGGACGATAAGGTCATTTTGCATGGCGGTGACCACCCAGTAGCACATGGCACTTGATAACTGAGTAACATTCCTTCCTGCTTGGCGAGCGGTATCCATTCAGTCCCTACATTGACATTGGCTAAGACAGCATAAGAATAGAGTCCGGAATATTCTGCTTTTTGCTCTCAGCGCCACCCTCGGAATCTTGTGAAAGAAAGAACCCTCCAGCTGTCAACAGCATAAACATCTCTGTCGCGTGAGCACTCCTGCTGCGCCATCATCACTCAACTTGCTCGCAGACTTTGGCTACATGGAGAACACAGCGCAGACCATGCGCCGGCAACATGTATAATGTGCTGCGCAATACTTTTATTTTCCTGTGGGTCCTCCACGGCGCTATCGGTAGCGAGCAATCAACCGACAATGGAGATACGGGCTCGGCACCCAGGACCACGGCTGGACCTGTCACCAGCACATCTACAAACACATATGGAAGCGTGGTGCGAACCACCGACAGTTCAGGAACATGTCCAAGTCGAACGGTGAACTACATTACTCATACGCTAGCGCGGCAATGCCTCAGGACAGATCGAGTGCCACATATTGGCGCGCAAAGCCTGGACGCAAATGCAACGACTTCTATGACCAGTGATGCCAAATCTACAGCTTCACAAGCAGGCCAAGCTGGGACACAATTGCCTACTGAAGAGTCCGGTCTTCCGGCACCAATCACCGCCACAGCTCATGCCACAGAACCGGCGTCTACCAGCAACGAAGCGGCAACTGCGACCTCTTCGTCACAAAGCAGTATCGATGCTACCTCAATACCGCTCTCTGATGAGGAGAACGAGTCGCCACTCGACAATGCCAATTTTCTCTCATTCGAGGAGTGGAAGCGGCAAAATCTGGCAAAGGTTGGCCAAGTACCAGAAGATGTCGGTAGAGCGCAGCAGGCTGAGCCGAACCGACAAAGGCCCATCAACAATGCCTTGGAGAGCATGGGTGATGAACATGAGATCGACCTGGACTTTTCGGGATTTGGCGGAGCTCAACCAGCCGCTGTTCCTGAGCAGCCTAGTGCCAAGGCAGAGCGCGAGGTCGCGCAGTCCGTCACGCTGCCGTCGTTGAGATCAAAGGACGCAGGCAAGACATGCAAAGAGAGAACGAACTATGCCTCTTTTGATTGCGCAGCAACCGTTCTCAAAACGAACAAGGAGTGCACTCACTCGTCCTCCATTCTGATTGAGCACAAGGATAGCTATATGCTCAACATCTGCTCAGTCAAGAACAAGTTCTTTATCGTGGAGCTTTGTAATGATATTCAGATCGACACTATTGTGCTGGCCAATTACGAGTTCTTCAGCTCAAATTTCAGACATTTCAAAGTCTCTGTCTCGGATCGCTACCCTGTGAAGGAAGAGAAATGGAGAGTCTTGGGTACATTCGAAGCCCGAAATACACGTGAGATGCAGGCTTTTCTGGTTGAGAACCCATTGATCTGGGCGAAGTATCTGCGCATCGAGCTGCTTACCCACTATGGGACCGAATATTACTGTCCGGTTTCTTTACTTCGAGTTCATGGTACTACCATGATGGAAGACTACAGGCATCAGGAAGAACTCGCACGAGGAGAGATCGAAGAGACAGAGGTGGAGACGCTGGCAGCAGAAGTGCCTGCAACTCCTCCTATTGCACAGGAACCAATCGAGTCGACCGACGAAGCCTCCAAGGCTACTGTGCAAGGAATCCCACCCGTTGACGGAGAACAGCCACCTGCCAGAGAATCGTCGGTCCAGTCGCATGAAGAGGCTACATCACAGGCAGAAGCAAGCGACAGTGCAGCGTCTCCCACTCCGACTAATGCCTTATACACTAACGGCAGTGTGCCAATGCAAGTCGGAGTGTATGAGCCTGCGAACCAGAATATGACTTGTGACACGCCGACCACATCAGAGGATAGGACTTCTGCAGCTGCCACGGCATCTCACATCAATGAGCAAGCTGCAACGAACTCAGCTGATCGCTCAGCTACAGCCGCCTCCAGCCCTGTGAGCTCGAGTCAAAGCGAAGCAGCAACCTCTACGAACGTCACTGGCTCGAACAATGCCACTATCATTGCTGGTAGTCCGATCTCGCAGACATCGGTCAATCCCACAACGAAAGCGGCCTCTGCAGACTCATATAACGATACGGAGGCGTCAGTCTCAGCTACCAGTACTTCGAACTATGGAGCGGCGAGCAATCAGACATCAGCTGCGACTAATTCCACTAGAGTGGCTTCATCTGCAGCCTCACCGTCTCCGCCACAACCTTCGACACAAGAATCGTTCTTCAAGTCGGTCACGAAACGCTTGCTACAACTTGAAAATAATAGCACACTATCACTGCAATACATTGAGGAGCAATCTCGTATCCTTCGAGATGCTTTCAGCAAAGTTGAGAAACGCCAAGTTGGCACGACTACCAAATTCTTGGCCACGCTCAATGAGACAGTGATGGTTGAGCTACACGGCTTCAGGCAAGCATACGACCAGCTTTGGCAGAGCACAGTCATCGAGCTAGAGAATCAGCGAGAGACCTATCAACGCGAGATGCTCGCCATGAGCACTCGACTGACCATGGTCGCGGACGAACTGGTCTGGCAGAAACGCATGGGCATCGTCCAGAGCACTCTACTATTGCTCTGCCTCGCCCTCGTGCTCTTCGGTCGACAAGGCAATGGAGTGCTAGACGTCCCAATCATGCAACATGTGATGAACAAATCTCGAGACGCCCTTCGAGGCGGCTGGGAAAGCCAAAGTCCTCCCAATTCACCTACAAGTCCCGACAGCAGAAGTCCCGTATCACTCTTCCGACGCAAGATCTGGAGATCAAGTACCACTCCCGAACACCAACGTGAGAAATTCATCAGCGATTCTGATCTTAGTCGACAACAGACTAGAGATGATGGCGGCATTCTTACACCCAGCTCATCTCAGGAACGAGCACACGGCAACCCGGAAGTTAGTGTTGAGCCTCCTAGTCCTCAACCTGGCACGAGTGATTGGGAAGATTTCACAGATCGTGGTGGTAGTGCCTCGCCTGAATTCGAGAGGAAAGGTGGAAATAGTGGGCCTAGTAGTCCTCGGAGAAAACGGAAGAAACCTAAGCATAAACCTCCTGGTCACGCCGGTACAATTAGGCCGAAGAGTCCTTTGGGATTGAATATTATGTCTTGATGAATAGCGAGGGACTTGTAGATGTAGTAAATGGTATTAATGTATATTTGCACACAACAGCATCGTCTCGATACAAGGTGTCTAAGGTGGTAAGCAGTCAGGTGTGAAGTCAGGCTGTGCAACACCACCCCGAAATGTGAGGTTGAGATAAAGCTATCTGCACTCTGCACTACGGAGGATTTGACTTTGACACCAACGCACGGCGCTTAAGTGAAAGTTCCACCTTGTGCTCCTCTTCGGCAGTGTTTTGATCTGCTCAGGGAGAGGTAGAGCCGAACGGGGCCTGCATGGTCGCTCTTCATCCCGGTCTTTTCGGCGAGTGGGCCGGAGTTTGTGGTCGGCTTCCTGGTCGGTGGGACTTCGCTTCTGTATGGAATTGCGAAGCCAAGACGGTAGAGGTGGAAGACGAGGTAGGCTTTTGGTACTTGATATTCATTTCTGAGTGCCTGGCGCTCGTGATGCTATCTAGGCATGCGTGATGGTAGCACGAAGTGAGAGTTTATGGAGAGGAACGCCCAAACGCCTTTCGTGCTGAGTTCCTGGGTCATGTTATGCAAAGGCGTGTGCTCAATCACTGCTTGCGCAGCCTCGACAGCCACAACTCACGCACTGGATCTCTTGATCCTCTTTCAACTGTTCGCGAGGCACGCGGCAGATGCATGTGCTGTTGAAGTTGGTCTCTTTGGTTTGGATGCAGCGGAGGCAGCAGAGCTGGAGCAGAATTTCGTCAGCATATGGCTCCAAGAAGGAAGAGGAATGGGATTGAGTGACTTACCTTCTCATAGCCTTGCTTCTTCCACTTGGCGATGAGATTGGCATCGGCGTAATTGTTTTTCAGAAGCCATTCATACAATTTCTTGCTGATGGCTTCCTTCTCGTAGTAGAGATCGTAGATATATCTGGAACCTGTGAGAATTTTGGGTCAGTACGTGGTCTGACGTGCCCGCTACACCGCTTGAGTGAGGTCAAATTTGGGACGATAGCCTCACCTTAGCGGCCCGTCGACGGGCTTTGAAAGTCTTTGCGCGGGTAGTCTCATGTTCATGTGAAGATATGGAGCTCATGGCAACCTATGGTAGGACGTTCAAGGATTCAGCTCGAGAATATACGTACGTTGATGCGTGATCTGGAAAATTGGCCACTGCATTTCGTGCTTCTTCTTGCCTTCGTGGGAGGCATTCTCGGCGTCTTTCATCTTGTTCTGGAATTCGAGCAAAGTGTCTTCGATGTCTTCAAAGCCATCTAGTAAAGAGTCAGCAGCTGTATAGTTGTGATCATGGATGGGTATTTCTTGCCTGGGGGCGGCTTCCTGTTCTTGGCAGTTCTGATGGCGGGCATGGTGAAGTCTTGTTCAGTACAGCTGGATATGAACAAGCAGCAAGTATTTGAGTGTCAGACTGAGCTGTTATTGAAGCCAAATACGCAGATGTTGATGTGATGTCGCGAGCAGGAAGTCTCGAAAGCGTTGTCACAACTTTCATGTGCTGCAGAGCCGCAGAACGGACCTTCCCGTCGGCTGCGGCATTGCGCGACGCGAGCTTCTGACTCCATCACCACAGAAGCCATTCATTCATTGCGCTTCGCATACAATCAATATGGCGGACGTGGATAATCGACGCGACTACCGCGGCGGCGGTGGACATGGCGGAGGGCGCGGCTTCAACAAACGCAAGCGATTTCGAGGTGAGACAAAAACTCCTGAAGCACCAGTTGCTGCTATCTTAACACTAACGCGCATTGGCAGAGGACGACGACTACGACCAAGGCGGACGCAATCAGCGACATCAGCGCGAAGCTCCGCCAGGTACGCGTATCCGAAAAGGTCTGCTCGAGATCGCCGAAGACCATGGCCGACTGGCGCACGAAGTCGCAGCAAACCTCGCCAAGCTTACGGCCGATCACTACGACGACGAGTATGTGCAGGAATTGTTCTTGACGGTCACTCTAAAGATGGTGCTCGAGCAGCCGTTCAAGATTCCATTCGTGGCGGCAGTGGTTCTCTATGCGAATACAGAGAAGTCAGCCATCGCGCAGGACGTTCTTCTTAAGACTGGGAATCAGCTACAGACATCGCTTGAGGCTGGACACCTGCGAGAAGTGAAATTGCTGCTCAGATTCCTGTCTTGTCTGGGTCCTCTTTTCGAGGAAGATGGAGTGATGCCAATTCTGGATACACTTTTCGAGCGCGCAGCCGATCTGCAGACTGCATCGCAGGACGATGCCTTGGGCATTGAGCTCGTCAAGATCATCCTACTCACCATACCGTACCTGATGGTCGCATCTTCAGATGCATCCTTGTCGCAAAAAGTTGCGCAGTTGCTCGAAAGCACTGGCATCATCGCAACTCAGTCGCACACTCTAGAGGCCCTCGTGGACCCATACCCAGCGCCAGAAGGCGAGGAGAAGGCAATGCAGTGCCCAAGTGTTGTCTCCCTACTGCAAAATCAGCTGACTGAAGAGGCCAACAATGGCTGGACGCTTGCCTGCATCCCAAGAGTTTTCGATCCAAGCCACAAGCCAACAGCAGTTAAGACCGAGAACGGAGAGACGAACGGCGAAGCGAACGGCGATGCAGAAACCAAGGAACCAGCCAAGCACTCTTTCCCGTCAGTCACCGCACCTTCAACCATCAATGCAGGAACGAAAACTCTACTACCAGAAGTGTACTTCTCGCTCTTCGCTGATCAGGAAATCGAATCTGTCCCCTCCACGAACAACGTAGCATCCTCGCTCTTACGCGATGCTGTCACTGACACAATCAACATCCTCGACTTCAACCGCAATGTTGTGGCCAAGTATCTTAACGAGATCGACTGCTTCTGGGCACCAGACACTTTCGTTAAGCGCTCAACAACTTTCGATAAATTGCGCGACCTTCCTGAGGGTAAACCTAAGTGGAAGCCTGAAGATGTCGCAATTGATGCGATCTTCTCCCAGATCTTCCAGCTGCCTACCTCGGAGCACCGCGTGGTCTACTACCACTCCCTCATTACGGAATCCTGCAAGATTTCGCCCGGAGCTATAGCACCCACATTGGGACGCGCAATTCGTTTGCTGTTTCGCAACCTTGAGCAGATGGACATGGAGCTGTCATACCGATTCATGGACTGGTTTGCACATCATCTGAGCAATTTTGAATTTCGGTGGAAGTGGTCAGAGTGGTAAGTCGTGCAGATGTGAAAGCCGATGTCATTAGATGAAGCGAAGCTAACCTTAATCGCAACAAACAGGATACCGGAGGTAGATCTCTCAGATCTTCACCCGAAGAAGGCTTTCATTAATGGTGTGCTCGACAAGGAGATACGCCTGTCGTTCGCAAAGCGTATCCGCGCTACACTGCCGGAGCCCTACCACAAGTTGATCCCAGCCAGCAAAGAGAAGGACATCCCCGACTTCAAGTTCGCTAACGACCAGACTCCATATGCGAAGGAAGGCCGCGAAGTCCTTGCTCTTCTCAAGAAAAAGGCTCCCGAGGATGAGATTCAGAAAGTCCTGGATGCCGTCCATGAACAAGCCACGGCCCTTGGACATGCCGATCCACTGGCACCGTCCACGGACATCTACATGACATCAATCCTCAGCATTGGATCCAAGAGCTTATCCCATGTCCTCAGTACTATCGATCGCTGCAAGGATCGTCTTCTCAGCGTTGGTCAGCGCTCCGAGCTCGCTAGACGACAAATCATTGAATCAGTCGTGCAGTTCTGGTCCGACCATCCAGGCACCGCGATCAATATCGTCGACAAGCTTCTCAACTACACTATCGTGACTCCCATGTCAGTCATTCAATGGGCGCTGCAAGACCGCATGGACCGCGGCCGCGCGCTCGCCAGCAGCCAAGTCTACGAAATGGTATCCATCACCATGTTCAAGGTCACGAATCGTGTTCGCCAAGTCTTGCGGGAACGGAATAACTTGTCCTTGCCGTACGAGAGCCGCAAACAGATTGATGAGGCTCTGCCAAATGAGCGTCAAGCTATGCGTGACCTCTTTGCCGCTATCGAGGATGCCGTTTCTGCTGTCGCCAATGGCGCACAGGATGAGATGATCGAGAGGTTTGATGGCGCTAGCGCTGAGCAGGATCTCATTGTGCTATGGGGCAAGCGCTGGGAGAAAGTCTGGCGGAGAAAGGCAGCTGTCGAAGAGGCAGTGGTCGGCGAGGCAGTTATCGGCCCACTTGAGGAGCCACCTGCACCCGAAGTGCAGATGCAGCAGGATGTTGATGATTTTGATCAGGTTGAGTAAGATCAGACTCTCGCCAGCCTGGAGCTGCATTGGTTGTGTATGATGAGATGGAGATGAAATCGAGGCTGCTGCTTCCAATTTGCGGCGTCGAGCAGAAGATCCGACAGCTCTGCGATGGTGTATAGTGTGGAAAATGTCATTTTAGGCGGACTGCTTGCTTCCGTCTCTCCTTCCAGTATCAATTCCGATCAGAGGCGATTCTCATGTTCCTTCAAAGAACTCATAGTGACCAGCGGTCGGAGGCACACCTGTCATACATATTTCTCATCGCCGTTGGGTTCATCGAGAACGTGATTCGCTTTCCAGTTGAGCTTCAAAAAGGGCACTTTTAACGACTTTTCCTTCCAGAGTTCGTAATTCATACCTAGGTCAAGTCTGGTTTCGAACGGTCTTGTATGCTTCCACCAAACAGCAGACTTTTCAGGTGCGTTGGGTAGACTTTGACTGCTTTTTGTCCCTTCGAGGCGTCGGAGCTCATGCCTGAATTCATACTCTCTACTCCGTACGTCATTGGGTGTTTCCTTTCGTCGAGATTAAATTTTCTGTAGCTATTATTCACTTGAATTCCTTTGGTCTAGAACTCGTCTGTCTTGCTTCCCCATGGAAGGTTCGTCGTGAGATGCCTACAGAGCTGGGTATCTAGCTCTGTGGTCATCCCATCAAGTGTCGCATACGATGTGGTGATGTCCGCTGAGGCTATGGCTTCTTTTGGGCCTAGCTTTTTGCGTCTCTTTTTCTTGCCTCGTGGCTATCGAAATTGTGGTGTATTCAAGCTTCAGCCGGTACCACTATACACATTGGGTTGTTTTAGTCTTTCTCGTTCGCTTTCGTGGTGGCTCTGAAGCTTATGGCGAATGTTCGGACGAAAGACAATGTAAAGTTTGGGAACATAGATGCTATGGTTTGAACTACGTGATACTTTACTTTTGTCTGCACTTACTTCTTATCTACGCTACATGAAAAAGCACGTGGAAGCCATCAGGATGGCGACTCTTTCGACGAGGGACTATGGCCTCTCGTGAGAGGTGGATTTGACCTATTGTCCTGGGCGCTACGAAGGAGAATCTTGTCGGCATACGAGGCATGTTGGGAAGACTCAGATCCCGTGTGATCAATCGCTCAGGTCACGTCGCAAGCCTGTGGTTCTCTTGTGCTGGCTGCGAACGATCTTGTCCGAACCTTCAAGGCCACACTGAGGCAGCACCGCATACATTCGTTGACATCGGAGCAGGTCGCTTCTGCGTCGAGATGTGATGGCCTGTGACTCGAGGCTTGATCGGAGACTGATTCTGCCTCCTGCTTCAGCCGCGGGCTTCCTGATATCAATCCCGTTACTCGGATTGTGGCTTTTGTCGGCTCGCCGCGATGCTGTGCCTTGGTCGTGGTTTGCTTTGACCAAGTCGAAACGGTGCTGGTAGCAACTTTTTGCTTGAACAATCTTGGCTACTGCTTCAGCACGTATCGCAACGATGTCCCTCGATAGCAAGGATATCGTCGGATGTTCCGTCGGAAAAGTCGCATATGGATGAGTATCTGCAGCAAGGAGTCTTTGTACCTCAGATCTACACGTGGGAGATGAGACAATCTATGCATGGAATTTCTGGGCCGCGTCTGGAGGTTCTTGCAAATGTCTGTCTCATGTGCCCATAGTGGAAGCTTTGAGACGAGACCCTCGTGCAGTTTGTCAGCTCTGTTGTAACATGTTCGTCGATCTTACCTTTCGAGCCAATCTGACAGCAAGATGTTATGCAGATGAAACACTCTGTGTAGCATCTTCTGCCGCTTTGGAGACGGAGTCTTTCCCAGTGCTTCAACTGCTGAAGCATGTATGCATTTCTGAGTGTAGGGTGTCCGTCGCGCGGTCAAAGATACTTGTGTCGCATGTCGTTCCGTAGAACGCATAGTCGTTCTCTGTCGGATCACATACTATCTAAAGCTGTGCCCGATCAGTGAATTCAACTAGGCGGGCTATTATTGTCGTCACGCAGCACGCAGCACGCAGCACCGCATTTGATTTGCAAATACCGCGTTTTCCAGGCGGTGCTGGTCGTGTAGCGCGGGAATAATACTTCAACGTGGAAGTGCCTGCAAGACCTCGCCTTCGTCCTTCACGAACTGACCAAGCACAGAAGATGTGATCAATCATTATCTTCGTGATCAGCTCTTGCCGTATCTGGTATTGTCAATTGATACTCCTGGTCGTTCTGAGCTGGCATGCCCTGCCAGCCTCTCCATGCCGCTGCTGGCAGCATACTTGTATTTCCTAGAAGTACTTGCTTACGTTACAAACTTCCTCCTGTCCGGGCTCTGCTGTCAACCTTCATGGGTACCCAAGTGATTTATGTGATACCACAAATGGAGAGAGGACACCTTACGAGCTCCCGATTAGTGCGCCTGGTCTCTCCAGAGCGCATTGCCGACCAATACCTTGGAACCTAAGCTGGCCCAGCCTGGTGGAGAGTATTGAAGTTAGGCAGATGGGTAGCCGAAGACGAGCATCAAGGGATTTTACATCGGGTGGGTGCTGAAATGAAGAACGTGGGCGCAAGGTCGCCAGCATGCTCAACGAACGAGCGAATAGGCTCGCCGGGCAGCGATCTGCTCCCTCATTTTGCATACGAAATGATTCTTGTTGGTCGTGCTCGGGCCGGAGAAAATGACCAGACTTCCAACAACTTGCATGAGGTCGAAAAACTGCCCGGCAAATACTTTCACAACCTAGGAGCGATCATCACTGCCACTCGAAGCCCTTGCCCAACTTTCCAGACGGCCGTTTGCTTCGGCCTCGCCAGGATGTTGGTCAGGCCTGTGCAGCACGAGCAATGCCACTGCAAGATATGCTCGAGATCGCGTTACATTTGCGACAGACATATGGCGGCAAACCTCGAAACTCACTGTGAAAAGGTAAAACACAACTGCTGCTCTTCTGTTCAGCAAAATGACAGCTTTCCTCGCTCTGTCAACGCCTCGGCTCTTTGCACCTGCGCGCCATTTGTTCGCGTGCTGCAATGTTGCTACACTGTGGCCTGGTAGCGGTGAGAAGCGCGATCGCACTGCTTTGGTGATGGAGGTTCCCTGTAAGCGGACAACGGGCCCTTGAGACAGGCAAAGAGGGTGGCTCTTTAGCACCCGACCTAGAGAGGACGGTTCATCTCATCGACGCCGGCATTCTTTCGTGCCCAACAATTTGCGCGATATCCTTGAGTCCTTGTGTGTGAACAATGATGAGCGCTTTGCATTGTGCAGGGGAGACACCCTTGCAGCTGGTGGGATGGATGCAAGATGCCAGTTCTTGCTAGTGCAAACCTTGCTCCTCAGCTCACCCACACCCAGTTTTCACCCTTTGCAAGGACTGGACATACTAGCTGGGAAGATACGAATCGTTCCTTTTCGCTGGCTGAACTGCCGAGGCGAAGACGACCAGGAGAAGAGCAAGGCGGGATGGCTGACGGAGACCGAGGACGCTGCAGTAGCGACAAGTAGTATGCACAGCAGTGGAAACCAATCGTGTTAGATATTTGATGCTAGCCGGTGTTGTCGAGACGTGTTGCTTAGTGTGTGGGCGAAGTTGAATTGGGACAGTATACGCCTGCCGCTTTCGTGCTGGCATGACGCCTCTGGGCAGTGGCTTGCATGGTCTCACCTCGCACCCTTGCAAGAATTAGCGACGATCCTAAGCTCGGTTGTCGACGTCAGCTGTAGTATCAATTCGTTCTAGATCACTACGTACCGTCCAAACGAAGCAGGAGAATACAGCATCGCATAGGGCAAGGCTGGCTGCTGTCGCCAGCAGATTTTCGTCGAGGTTGCCAGCTTGTGTAGAAATGGACCGCGATATCAGTCTTCCCACGCTTCCCTTAGCAGTCATTGCGATTGAGGAAGTTAGAGTTCATAACCGCGGCGGCAGGTGTACTCGG
Source organism: Pseudocercospora fuligena (assembly GCA_014298035.1). NCBI lineage: Eukaryota > Fungi > Ascomycota > Dothideomycetes > Mycosphaerellales > Mycosphaerellaceae > Pseudocercospora > Pseudocercospora fuligena. Next base: position 64,019 of record JABCIY010000313.1, on the reverse strand, counting down.
GACTCGAGCCTAATTGCAGAGATGCCTGCCATGTGTTCTTCATCAACTCTGTTCTGCTCCGTTAGAACTCTGTCAAGGAGATCACACCACAGAGTTCAGCAGTCAGGAGAGCTTACTTTGACGACTACTTGATGTCTTTATGCCCGTTCCTGATATTGCAATAGGGCTTTGCTTTGTCAAGTGGTGCGCAAGACAAGAGCACCACTCTTCTAAGGATCAAGGTTAAGCCCATGAAATCGGCTGACGGGACGCTGGAATGAATGCTTGCATTTGTTACCACTGTATTGGGGTCATGCTGATATGCTTTATTCAATTTGAAGGATTGGTGATACATGTACTTGGCAAGATAATGATCAAGTCAGTAATGCTATGATCGCTGTACAATCGCAATAGGACCACTGTGGCCGTTCCTCTGCCATGATATCCGTTGTCGACCATTCGGCTTGACGTTGTATTGGACCTCTGGCAGACTGCCCATTGACTCGCGGATTGAGGTCTTCCCAGTCTAGAAAGACTTCTCCGCTTAATGTGCGGCCACGAGAGCTGCAGTAGGCATTTTGCCTGCAATGTCTGACTCGAGGATTCCTATCGGTTCGTTCAGCCATCTTCTGGACTGGGATAAGCTGTCTCGTGCAGCTAGGTACCTCCAGGTACCACATGGGAAGCATTTAACGCAAAGTCGAGGGAACCCGAACGCTGCGAAGTCTTACATTGCTTCTTTGGCCATGTAGCCGATATGAAGTCGAAGCCGTGTAGTTCGTAGTTCGAGCTCACCATGTGACCATCTGCACACACCGTCTTGATGACTTTCGCAGTCTCGGATTTGGTACTCGCCCACATTGCCAGATCAAGTCTCTTGACATGACCGTCCGACACTCCCCAGAGTCGCTGGCTATCTCTGTAGTTTCTCAACCATACGAGCAAGGAAGATCTGAGCCTGTGATGGACACATATAAGGATCCCAAAGATATTCACAAACGTGTTGAGGAGGATCGTATTGAATGGCAGAGACCAATGACTGAGAGTGCAGAATGGCGGTCAACGACCTGATATGGCTCTGAGACGTGGCAGCCTCCAGGGCCGTCAATTCATGGCTGTTCAGCGACGGAAGAAGGAAGAGTCAGCGTTCGCTGTCACATCTAGCAATGCATATCAGTCGTGAGTGGCAGCCAGAGATAAGCTGTCGCTCCTCGTTTAATGCTGACGGATGTACGCAATAATCAATATCGAGCTTGACATACTATATCACAAGTCATTGGCATCGCACTGGTGCAATGGCTGTTGCAGGAGATCGAGATCCGAGAAAGTGGTCAGGACAGAAGTGTTTCATCTCTAGTGGCCGATATGTGTTCATGTCACTTGGTCGATGTGAAACAAATCTGCTCGAGGATTGATGTAATTTGGGTTGCGAGCCGCCAGCCCGAATGATCCGTTAATTTGGTTGTTGTTCAAGTGATGTCAGTAGGCACACTCAGGCATTACCAAATACCGACAGTGTGGTTGTCGTACACGTTGGCGAAGTCATAAGACCTCAGATCTGCACGCTTCACGACTCGCCATCCTCAAATTCAAATCCAAGGGTCGCATGCTATAACGCAACTGCTATTGCAGATGCAACATCCAATAGGCGGCCCGAATGCGCCTTGACGGGCGAAATGTAGCAGAGATCGACCACGAACTGAGGGTTATGCCGTGTCGCCGAGCACCATTACTCAGAGCACTGCACCGCTCCTGAAACATGGAAATCGAGCTTTCCAGACTTCTTGGACGGCCGAATGCGTCTCAAGATGTCGCAAGGACATTGTGTGCAATGGCCGGCCACATATCGACTCGATGAAATGAACGGCGTGGGCTCTTGCGATGCTGGTGCTATAGCATGGTTCGCGCTGATCCAGCACAATGGCTTTGCCGCTGTGACTGCAGTAAGATTGACGAAGCCTGATTCCGCGCCACGAGTCGTTGGTACTGTTGCTGAAGCCCAGGTGTGACCACTATCATACGGCGTACAGAAAGTGACTGGACAAGACGGCCACTTCATGCTCCCGGTAGACGTGGTTGAGGCCACACGTATGGCGGAAGTGCCAAGCGCAGTGAAGTCCCGATGACAGGTTGCAAGAAGGACTTTGGCGATCGTTGCATGGAGCAATTCATCGGTGAGGAAGTCGCTACGATATTCAATCGTCCATAATGACCCATGTGGCATGAGATGGTGGTCCCTGCTTTCACCGAGTGAAGGCGCTGTGATTTGGATTTTGAAGCAGTATAGGGCATTCCGCTGTGCAAGAGTGGTTCGCAGGCCGGCTTATGCGGCTAAATTTTTGGAACTTGACGGTCAACAGACCAATGCATCGTGAGCACATTCTCAACCTCACCATTGCGCCTTGCGCTCAGTCACACAAGAATGCATCTTCTTGCATCTGGTCTTGCTGTCAGACTGCTTCTGGACGTCTGATTGAGAAGTACCGAACATTGCAGATGTGTCAACGCCCCGCCTTTCCTATTCGGTCAGCAATCTCGACGGTAGCGCCATCTGAACGGTATTGTCGCTGGCAGCTATTGATTGGTCATGAATCCACCTGAAACCACGAAGGATGTTGCGTCAAGTGATTTCTCGCGGATGAAGCGAGTGGTGGTGGCTTTGGCTGCCTCGGGGGAGCGATGATGCATCCTGGTTTGCAATGTGGAGCTCGATGAAGATGGATCGCCGGCATGTACCGCAATTCCCTTCGCGATCGTGCAGATCCGCAAGCGAATCTCGGCATGGCAGTGCAAAATCTGACCGAGCAGCAGCGGTCGGATTCTCATCACCAAAAACCATCTCAATATCAACTCTGTGAAGGTGTAGTTCGTTCTGCAGAATGTTTGAAGCTTCTCATTCCACCACTGTCGGCAGCTGCCTTAGAGTTCAGACCGTTCCAAGGGACGCTGCAGAGAGTGTGAGCCAATCCCATAGAAAGTGTAAAGCCAATCTGACTGGGCTGCGCCGAGCTGGGGGAGACGCTCAGACCCGACCTGGTACGTGGCTTGTTGGCTAGACCATCCATGACATGGCAGAAGACCGCAGGTGGCCGGAGAGCCCCCTCGCTCACTGCAAGACCTGCTAGTCATGCTCTTCCGGATGTCGCTGCTCGTTTGTTCCTGCCTGCCCAAAGCCGGCCGCCTCTGGTGCGCTTGCCTGCAACGGCTACTGGCAAGTCGCACGCTAGGAGAAAGCTGCCGCTTGTCCTTTGAATGGCTGCCGTGATGAGAAGCAGTCCGCCCCCCGTGAAGCAGTGTAGACGCAAGCCGAGAGAAGAGTGATCGGGCGCAAAGGTCGCTGCAAAGGGTGCTTGCGAGACGAGCTCTGCCACTGTGTCTCGACCGCGATTTGAGATTCCTGCGAATGTCTCTGGCCAGGTCGGGTCGAAACTGGCTCTTGGGCAGAGTTCGACACGGGGCGTTGGTGAATGATCGACTGCGCAGTCGGACGGCCGGTTACAGGCGTGCATATCAAACTCTGTGAACGGAAGGCTGCGTGCTGTGTGACCTGTCGACGATGAACAACCTCGAACCCCAGATCTGCTGGCAGCAGAACAAGCTCGCGGGAGGTAACAGGCCGAAAGGCAATGGCAAAAGTGCTAACAACATTCAACAACGTCGCCACCCACATATCGCAACAGATCTGTTGCTGGTTGGTATGTAGTTGGCCAACATATGGTCAGGCTTCCTGGCGCTGCTGTCTTTGTCCTTTCATGCTGGCCATGCTACCACTGCCTCGCGCAGACGTGCTCTGATACATTCACATGTTGGCGCTATTGGCCGTGGCCCGCCGAGCTCAAGCCGGTGTCCTGCGCAATTCTGTGGTGCTGGGATGCGCAGTCTCATCAACGGCTCGAGCCTTCCGGATCTGCAGGGTGTGTGGCTATAGCAGTGGGCTCGACCGGAGGACCTGGACGGGTGTGTGATTATTCGGTGGGCAGGATCTTCGCTGCACAGCTCGCGCGGTTGTTATAGCCCAGCGAGCAGCGTGTTATTCCCAGCTTGGGCTGCCTCGCGCATCCTGGGCTCTGTAGTATTGCTGTACATGCACTGTGCAGCTCAGTAGTCGTGCGGTGGAGACGCTACTAATAAACCTGCCCGGCAGGCCGTGACCTCGTACCACCTTAGTCCTCTCCCGACTGCACAGCAGGTCGAAATTCAACGCGCTAGACGCTCAAGCCTGGAGCGCTGCCGCTCGAAGCACGAAGCACGAAGCACCCTCGGACGCCAAAGTAGACGCACGCACGCTCGCTCGCTCGCACCAATCTCACCAATCTAATCTGCAATCTGCTCTAATCGGCCTGCGCTTCTCCAGCTTCTGCTGCGTCGGCACAGCACTATTGGATCCGCATCGCCGCCGGCCTCCACAGCTGGTAAGTCCTCGCGCGGCACCACCAGTGCTTTTGTGGAAAAGGCCACAAGCCTTGACATGGACGCCCAGAGCGCAGCTCACAATCGTTGTTAGCGCAGCCAGGACCCAGCACCGCTGCCGCGCTCTGCCCATCAGACGAACCCTTGGGCCAGCGGTTCCCAGTGGAGAAGGCTCAGCAGCCTAACTCGCCTTGGAGCCTGTGCAGCGGCAGCGATTCTGCTTGACGTGCCTTGCCTGCAAGCGTGCACGTCCAGCGAATCCCAACCCGGCCGTTGCTCACATTGAACTCTATCGTCCTGAGCCGGTAAGTCTGAACTCTGTCGCTCTTATGCTTAATGGCGGGGGAGTGTCGTCAAGAGGCATTTCTAGGTTACCTACCTACCTGCCAACCGTCACCTTTCGCACACTGACTTGCGAGTCTGTTCGCGTCCCAGTCCTCCACTTTATCCTACGCATGACCTTAGTCGATGCACTTCCGTTGCGCACGACTTGCGGTGCCAGAAAAGTCTACCTACTAAGACCCAAGGCCCTCCTTCCCATCTCCACGCTCAACCTGCGCCTGCCCACTCCTGCGAATCCAATTTATAAAATTCGCCCAGGGCGAACCTTCCACCGCAGCCTGAAGCTTTTGATCTTCAGTGCGCCATCAACCTTGAGCAGCCAGTTAACCTTCTGCATCCATCAGGTACAAGAACATCTGCAAACCTACCACCTCAGCGCTGCGGTAGTTTTTGTGTTTCTTTACTGCGCTAGCAATTGCGAATACCGTCCACCGCGGTTCTTTTCGCCAGCGATCACCGCGCTTGTGCGTGCCCCATTCACTTGCACCACCCGGTTACTTCACAAGCTAACCACCACTTACAGTTCAACTCGGCTTGAGAGCGCTGCTGCTATTTCGCACATTCTTAGACGCGCACCTTCTTCCTGGACCACGCCAGCGCACTCAAAATCTGAGTGTCGGCACGGAAGATCACAGCAACTTTGTATTACAGAGTTACACGCGCGTGCTGGACCATCTCTCGCGCGCTCTATCACGACCCTTCGACGACAACGCGCAGGGCGTGTTCACTGGCATCCGTTGGACTTAGTACCTGGCGGTAACGAGGCGCTGCAACTGACGCGGCATCTTTCAGTCCACATTCAATCTCACACATTCTCGAGTCCAACATGAGCGCAGGCGGCGGCGCAGGACCGCTGGTCCCAACCTTCCACGGCTTCGTGCACAACAGCATGGACGGACTGGTTCTGTTCGAGGCGTGCCTCAGTGGGAAGCTTCACCATGTGCCTCGACGACCACACGACCGAGAACGTAGCTCACTGATCAAGAGTGGCAGCATCTTCATCTACGAGGAGAACGCATCTGGCATCAAACGATGGACTGACGGCGTTGCTTGGAGCCCGAGTCGTATTCTTGGAAACTTCCTCATCTACCGCGAGCTGGAAAAGCCATTTCCTCCAGGAGAGAAGAAGCGAGCCATGAAGCGGAAGAGAACCAGCATGCCAGGCGAGCCTTACCCACAACGGGACTCGGACGGCACTGAGAACGACCAGATGCCTGCACCCCTCACCCCGCCCACACCAAACGTCGGCGGCGAAGTCAAGCCAGAAATTCCTTCTACAGACCAGGACAAGGAGCTCGAGCGATCACTCATTGGCAGTCTTGTGGATAGCTACGGATTCCGCCCAGATGGACTAGTCAAGAAGACCATGAGCATTTCCGTGAACGGCATCTCTCACCACATGGTTTCCTATTACAAGGTTGATGACGTGAAGAATAACTTGCTTCCACGCCCATTGTCAGATGCCAGACTCCAAAACATTTCTGTCCGGCCAGAGCTGTACCTCAAGCAGAATTTCCGTGCACCAGTCGAGGAGACTGAGCACTACGCAATTGATGGTCACATGAACGCACATCCACAAATGATGTACTCTTCTATGCAAGGCTATGGAGTAGCTCCAGGACAGTACTTCGGTCGCCAATACCCGGGGATGTACGGAATGACCGCTTCCACAGGAGCGGGAATGTACGGCGGTGTGACTGGCACAGCATGGCCTACCCAGCCAGCATCTGCAAGCGCAATGCCCTACGGCGGACCACAATACAGCACCCAGCCGTATGGGGGAAGTTATTACAAGCCTCCGGAGCAACAGCATGGATCAGTAGCAAAGACTGAGAGCCAGTCGACTTCGCAGAGCATGCCATACGGAAATCAATATGCTCCATCTTATCCACCAATGCAGGGTCGGAGCGGCTCGCAATCCAACCCTTCTGGAATGTACCAGACTTCAGTATGTGTCGATTTTGCTCATTCCAGCACGCATCTTTGCTGACATTTCTACAGTCCTACAGCCCCTCGACCAATGGACAGCCGCAGGGAATGTACAGCAATGCAGGATCACAGCCTTACGCAGTGCGATCTCCTACTCAGAGCTACGGCGTGCAGAGTGCTCCGCAAAGCGCTGTGACTCAGTCGCCTCATCCCTCAGTGAAGAGCCCACAGTCGGGTCATCCAGGCACCCCTGCTCAAGATCCCAATGGACAGATGCACAACGCAGGCATGCCATACCGCTCGAGCTCGTATGGAGTTCCTCCAGCACCACAGTCAGGTCATTCTAGCGCCGAGATGAATGGCCTCGGCATCAGCAACAGCTCAAACTACTCAGCACCGGCACCCAATGGCCAGCCATACAGCTATCCGCCTGCGCCGCACGCTGCGCAACCAACACCATATGCTACGTAGAATGGAGCTCACCGCACACAACGATTTGGAGAAATTATGGAAGACCCCGACTGAAGTACAATGGATGTACTCGTGTCTTACGCCAATGGCGACGATTCTGCGCCGCCCGATAGAGCGTGAACTTGCACGGCAATTAATCGTACGATTGAGGACGAAAGGCAAGGTCTGTCACGAGGAGAGCTTGAAGGAGGTTTGAAATGCTTGGATCACTCCGAGAATGGGAGATTTTTGAAGAATGGGCGTTATGTGACGATTCGACACCCCGACAATCGTAATGTAGTAGTACTGGTACGGAGGAAATTTCACGAGCAATGAGCGGGGAAAATGGATCGAATGGGAAGCGTTCTGCCTGGCACTATGGTGCCTTGCGACTATGCCTCTGCTACATGAGTATAACTCATCGCTATAGCTAATACGAGTGCGAAAAGTGTGACGATAGAAGACGAAATTCGAGACATGCTTGAAAGCCATCACCTTTCGATTCTTGTCAGTGTGAAGATGATTTGGAGAAGTCCTCATTCATCTCGTTACAGCGCTTCGTGTACCATTAGGCAGCATATGACTTACGATCATCATATCAGTGGTTCATCGCTCTTCGTTCAAATGACAGTTCTATAGCCGTGGTGTCATCCTTTTTGAAACAAACACGAGTTAAAGATCACGCAGATACGGTAACGCCGCAATTAATTTCCAGCAACGTGACGGCTCCTACTCATGATTCCTACGAAGAGTAGATCGCAGTTGACTTCCTTGCTTCACATCGAAATACTTGGCCCCAAAGCCGTTTGTGAACTCTGCTTTCATTCCAGGAACAACCTTCGCGGCAAGATCCAAGACAAATGATGGTTTCGCTTAGTCGCATGCCGGAAGTATGCTACAGTGGTTCGGGCGTCTTGGTGCTTGGAGGTCTTCGAGATCCCTGCTGTGGATCATCTCTACTGCAAGAAGGCCGATCGGATACGGGAAGAAAGATCTCAACAACCAGCAGCGAGGCAACAGCTGGTGCTTTCTCCGGGCGGCATGTTGATTATGCTGATCTTCCTATAGATTTGCTGATCCTGTACGTAATGCTAATGAAGCGAGAAATGTCATCGCGATTCTCGTCCTGAGTGCTGTCTTCCGGACACCGGGTAGTAAATCTGCATTGGGCGAGACACAGAGTTGAACTCTTTTTCGACCAAACTTCAACACGTGATTCTTGATTCTTCCTACATCACTTCCTTGCGACATGGATTAGAACGACATGGCAAGAACATTCATTCAACACCTGCGTGTCAATATTCAGCATGTAAATCCGACAGGCAAAGTGTCTGCAGCGAGCTGCCAGCTCTCAGGCGCGGTGCCTCTCGTCCCTCGTTTTTCTCAGGGGCGAGCTCTCTACACCAGAAATCGCTCAGCTTGTGGCCAGAACGCTCAACTGCAGCACTGCACACCATGGCCCATCCTTCGGTAACTAGACCGTCCACGAGAACACGTACTTATCATGGATGTGCTCACGTCGTCTACGCAGGAGACCTGCTTCCTTGCCCACTTCAACACGACTTCGCCTACTCTCGGAGGACTCGCAGGATAAGCAGCCTGCTAGTGGTCAAGCAAATGCTGATCCGCCAAGTAGCGTAAGTCGCCTTTTCCCGTCTTACGCTCGTTCTTCATGGTGCGCGATGATACCCCACTGGCGTCTGGTCTCAACAGTACACAAGTCGCTCTATTTGTCACTTCGGGATGGCGACGGCATCTCTGACATTCATCGAATGCCACCATGCCATTCCCAGACGTTTCTCGACCGCTTGTCGCCGCGGACTCTGCCGCGGACGACAGACACGCCGCAAATGAGCTGTGATGGCTCGTATGCTGCAGCACCGCCTGCGCACGTTTCCAGCACACCACGACTACACCGCAAATGTCACGAATTGGATCCTCGCTACAGCTTCCTACCTCAATAATACCGAGCTAAGGCGCTCAGCAAGAACATGGACGCGCGACCGCACTATCATCTGCGGTAAATCATTCCTCTTCCGACCAGTACCAAGTTGGAGAAGACCGCCTCTGCCTCCGTGACGTGGTTCACTGCCCTACAGGAACTGTTCCAGCCCCCACGTGATGTCCTTAATGAGCACCTAAGGACTTGCACTAATGGAGCCATCTCCACTCGCGAACGCCTCATCGGTTGTTGTGAACAAGCTAACTCCTCCGGAATGTAGCAATCTTCGCATTCAACGCCGAAGCAGCCTATCACCCAGAGTCTGAAGGTCGCTCGAGAACGCACTAAAGCTGTTGGAAACAAGGTCCGCTCCTCCCTAACGAGCCTGACGCCACACGAGAACATCTACAATCTTCCCAACTTCCTCACCGTCACTCGATTGTTCGCTGCACCTGCAACGGCGTATCTATTCCTGCATGATCAGTATGCGTGGGCACTCGGGCTCTTCGCATATGCAGGAATCACAGACCTGGTGGACGGGTGGATGGCGCGGAAATGGAAGCTGCAAACGGTGGCTGGCAGTGTGATCGACCCAATGGCTGATAAAGCACTGATGATCATTCTCACAGTCACCCTTGCGGTAAAAGGAGCGATACCGCGTAAGGCAATTGCGATTCCCCGCTTTTTACATATTGCAGACTTCCGGACTGACGCGCGACAGTCTATCTGGCGACTTTGATTCTTGGCAGAGATGCATCTCTTGCAGTGGCTGCGATATACTACCGCTACGCTTCGCTTCCGGCGCCAAAAACGCTGCTGCGTTATTGGGACTTTTCACTACCTTCAGCCGAGGTACATCCCACCACTGTCTCAAAGTACAATACCTTCCTGCAGCTCATCCTTATCGGATCTACCCTCGCGCTACCAGTGATAACTGCTGGTCACTATGAAACAGGCATACTGCAGAGTCTAGGCCTGAATACAGACCAGCTGCATTCTGCAATGAGGTATTTCCAATGCCTCGTGGCTGCCACTACAGCTTGGAGCGGTCTCAGCTATGCCTACCTCAAAAATGTGGTCACGATTCTTGGCTCCAACGAAGAATTGAAGGTCAAGCAAGGGTCTAGAGGCAGAGCCATTATTGGAATGACATTCGGCAGCTGTGTGATCGCTGCGGCCTGGCTTGCTTGGAATGTCGATCAGGTCGTTCAAAACGGAACAGAATCAGAACAGGCCAAGAAAGAAACGTAACCTTTAGCATCAACATGCACGATGCATTGCTCTTGACCATCCGGAGAAGATGGGATAGGTCGGAACTGATCATCAAGTTGGGTTCCTGCGTTCACGTCTTTGATGATGCATTACACACTGAAGCATACCCTTTGACCACAGTAGCGATCGAATTTCAACTCGAGGACAGAAAGCTTGACTCCATCATTGTATCAAAGTGCATACATTTCTTTGTACTGCTGGACACCTTCTATTGCAGCAAGTCATCGAGGCAGAGATCGTCGCGTAGACACGTCAGTACCCGATTTTCTTAAGCTCTGCAAGCCCATTGCTAACGATTGCATAATTGACCGCCTTTCAGCGCGACTCATGGTCTTACAGACACCTCGCCCACCTCGAAATCGAATCACTGAGGTCAATATCCACTACGAAAGAACATGCAGGCTGGGACCTGCTTTCCGTCTTGCGACCGACTTGAGAGAGCACATCGACCGCACTTGCATCTGCAACCATCCCAAATGCACCTGCAGACGGCATCCTCCATCTTGCATGCAATCTTTTCGTTATTATGCAGCCCTGTGAGACGACGTCTGTGATGTTCCGCAGGGATGCCAGGAACCATCCATTTGCCTTTTCAGCTTAGCCTCAAGACATGGAGTTGTGGTCTGCTGGATATCAGAATGACCATGTCTGCATGTGGAACCAGGGATCAAGGCAACAAAACCCTGCGAATTTTCCAACCCCTCGCTCGAAAGGAAACCCGCCTTTGTCCGGGCCAACACGGACCCAAGCAAGACTTGAACAGAAACAGTCAACAGGGTGCCTGGAAAGAGCCGATGACAAAGGAAACGTGCAAGGCTCCATGTTCAAGATGAGGCGGGATGGTGTGTCAGCAACGAGACTTGCTTGGCCTGAAATAGTACCAGGCTGGGTCCTCCTACAGGTCAACTCCTGCTAGGACAGTTCTCATTGGAACGTGGCAGCCAAAAAGGCCGCTTACATGCATATCTCCACGTCGGCAGCTGGACGGGACTTGTGATGGCAGTGCTGCGCTCCACAGTGCCGCCATCAGACGACCATACATTCGAGCGCCGTCGATGTCCGTGAGACCAATAGCGAAAGCCCGGCGGCGTGCGTCTGCATGTCACTACATGTATACATTCCAAATGGGCCCATTTCAAGCAACGATGTAACTACAGCCGCTGCTCTCCAACTGGCGAAACGTTCAAAATGGAACACGCGATGCCCGGACCGTGGCCAAAGGGGGCGTTTGTGACAGCGCACTTCACGATTCCACCAAGGCCACTGATGAAGATCTTTCCCAGGACAAAGACTTCTTACGACGCTAGACTATCAGCAAGCATTTACCTCGTTGCCATGCCTTGCGATGCCACATGGCTACAGAGACCGTCGATTTCCGGCACTTCAGAAAGCAGCAGAAACAGGATCTGCCATTTTCGCGCTAGATGCGGATGGTATTCGCATATCTTGTTGGCATTGGTTTGCATGGCTATTGCAATTGGCCATATCGTATCGTACTGCACGGCGGCAATCTTGCATTCATCTGATATGTCTTGAGTGACAGCCTTGTGAAGTCACATGTGACAGACGCTCAATGGTATGCAATCGAAGATGGAAACTGACACGCACTGCCTTAGGCAATAATACATTCTGCTATCTCGTCTGAAGCCAAGCAGTGAGGATGGCCGACACTCTTCGTACTGTCGTTTTGGAGAACACGGCACTTGGTCTCAACAACTTCTTCAACAATCCTTCCTACCTGGCATGATACCACGACTGCGATATGAGCAGAGCCCCTTTTCCCTCTTGCTTGGGTACCCTCTTGGACTACCACAACGCCCAGAGACCAGATCCCATCCCTCGACTCGATTTTCACCTCCATCGCCCCTGCACCTCCTGATGCTCTTCCATTATCCTCTTTCGCTGCCGCTTCACTTCGGGCACAGCACGAAAGACTGCATCGACGACGCTTGTCGACAAACCAGACCGGGCGCATCCATCTCCTGCCACGGCACTTCTTCACACCACCCACAGGACCACCTCTGAACCAAGAACCACATCTGGGTGGCACAGCAAGTAGCAAAAAGAGGCTCCACGTTCTTGTTTTTGTTACTTTCTGTGCCGCCTAGATGTGGTTCTTGTGTTTGAAGTGCTGCTGTGCGTGGCTTGAAGCAGAGTGTGCTTGGTTACTTTTTCATCGCGTTTGCTGCTGATCGCAGGATCGTGGAGAAGAAGACATCGATGGCGACGACAATTTCGGGTTCAGAATTGGAATGACGGCACGTGGAATAGTTCTATACGCTTGTCTCGTGGTCCAAAGTTCAAGGACGAGAGTAATGACGCCGGAACGTTCTTCTTTCGCAGTTTTCGGGTGAATCTTTGACGAAAGATGCGACGAGACAGTATCAGAGCTTGATCACTCAATGTAATCGCACAGTGTGCTCATCATGCACAAACCGACCGCTCTATCGACAATCGCAAGCGTGACGCCTCCTTGTCGCCACGGAAATCCAACATTGATGATCTGCGAGACCAACATGCTCAACACAATAGCCAACCGCCACCAACATCCGACACTTCCACGTCTTCAGCAATGTTCGGAGACGGCGACGATGACACGTGTATCGCTGCAGGTCAAGCAGGTGATTGCGACCGCAAGTAGGATACTGCAGTCTCCTTGAACGTCTTCGTAATGACCACTCATGAGCTTTAATTTATGTTGCATGAAAACATCTCGGCATTGTCTGTGGAAAAGCACACATTTTCTTCTCGATGACGACCTATCCCGAGTGCTCATCGTGAGGAGCGACGACCATTTTACACGAAGTATCAACGAAACGAAGGCGCAAAGCTAGTACGATCGTTCTTCCAATCATTCGTTATAATCAACTCCTCCTTCTCCTCATCACATCTAGTCCATGTCATCAAACCTGTTCGAAATCCTGACGATGAAGACGTTTGCGACAACGCATTGAGGTTTTGACTCGAACATTTCAGAAGCACAAAGCATAGGTCACAGAATGCTGCGCACCCAATATCAAGGCGACGAAGAATTCCCGAAGAAATAAGAATGCGAAGAGGGTCTCGCGAAGATGAGAAGGACAATAGAGATCCTGAGACAGTCATTCTGCAACAGCACGATGGGTGAGTCCATCTCCTACTAGAATTGGAAGTGGATGTGATAGAAGCAAACATGATCTCCAGAATCTAGAAATAGAAAGCAATTGCAAAAGAGAGAAGATATGGCAAGAATGAATCCCTCAACTCAGAACCCTCCATCATCTCGAGGGAGAGACGAGGTTGGCAGCAATGACGAGACGGTATACACTAGCCATGAAAGACACACTCGTCAAAGCTGACACCAATGACAGTACCACCGCACTGGATACTGCTCGTCGTAGTGATGTTGATAAGTCTTTCAAAGTTCTTTTCGCACGATGGGACGGTCTCAGACTACCATAGCTGAACAGCACAACTCCGTGACGAAGCGTAAGCGCAAATGTCGATTGACCTTATCGCCACATTTTACGAATCGAGCGGGACAGAGAAGAGAAGTGGTTGAAGCGATGCGACACACACAAGAAGCTGGATTCCGGCACAGGCATAGCCATACTCATCAGCCACGACACACGATCGACTGACTCTCTACTGCGCAAGAAGGCACTCGATGGCGACGATATGAGCACACGTCCAACTCTTCAAATTATACGAGTCCGGCAGGAAAGACTTGATCAAAGTGGTGCGGACACAAGAGCTGATGCTCAATTCGTGCATCTAGTGATCGTCAGTCAAAAATCTACGACGAAAATATTCCGTCCTCGAAAGCGACCCATCGCTCTCCTTCGCTTCCGAGAGTAATGAATGCAAGACTCCAGCGCTATGCAACGCAGCACAACACAACGCTATGCAACGCAGCACAACGCAAATGCAATAACCATGCCCCACCGGCCTCATCACCCACCCTTCCTCTCCTTCTCCTCCACATGCATCGACATCGCACCTTCATTCCCACCAACTCCCGCATCCTGAGACTCAACACCACCCATATCAGCATCGCTACCGTGCATCGGCACAAGCGGCGGATGCGATTTCTCCACCATCTCAACGTCTTTCGCGCCGTCACCAACACCAAGAAGATCCTCGTTCGAATCAAGCACAATGTCCACCGGTGCGGGATCAAGACCTTTGTCGTAGCCAATAGGGATAGTAGAGCGTGAACTACCACCATAATCAGGAAAGTCTTCGATATGAGAGACATCGTGGTTGTCGGTGTTCACGCGGGTACTGTCTTGATCGTCGTCGCGTTCGATAGAAGCGCGGGCGGTTTGGATGTCGTCCCAGTTCACCGCATCGTATGTTGGCGGAGGTTCGTTTTGAACGCCTTTCTTCAGGTCTCTGTAGTGGCTTTGTGAGTGAGTGTATAAAAAGTAATTGCTAGCATCGCAACACTTACTTCTCAAGCGCAGCGTTGTCATGTTCGATGAAGGTCTGGAGAGGTTCCGGCAACTCTTCGATGTTCACGTCAACGTCGTTAGCATCATCATCGGCATATACCAGGAGCACAGAGTTGTGCTCTGCCTCTGCAGCGTGCAGCACCGTATCATCATCCATCTTGCTGCGAACGATCTTGGCGCTTTGCCCGGTGACTGTATAGTCAAGCCGCCACCATTGCATACCAGGTGGTGTGGTACGATCTGCGTCCGGCATGGTCTGCTCGCCATTCGCCTGCTCGTGTTGAATTTCTTCGCTCGTCTTGTGGCGCAGAACATATGTGATATTTGGCTTGGTAGCCACTCCACGAAGAGTATAATTGTGTTCCACTTCCGCGCCTTCGAGACCAGGCGGCGACTGTTTCGACATCTCAGAAATTGCTTTACGCATTCTGTCCTTCTCGGCAGCAAGCTTCTCTAACTTCTCATCAATGCTTGCAATGACTTCTTCAAGCTTGGATGTGATTGCTGGATAGTGCTCCGGCTCGTGGGCCTCAAGTGAAGCGTTGTTCGTCCTGTCAGCCTTGTCTGCATCCTTTCGATTTTGCCCAGAAAAGTGGCCGAGCGTGTGTGTGAGCATTGCCTTTGTGTCAATCTGTGCACTCTTGGTAGGGTGCTGCCAAGTGGTGAGTTTCTTCTCGATCTCCTCAATCTTGGCCACACGTTTCTTGCCAAGCATCATTTGCTGTCGTAGTTCTTGAGTCGCTGGTACATTTTCCTTGAGGTACTTGTCGAGCTGCAAGGTGGCTGGCACATTGCTTACGCCGGACTTCGAATTCGAGCTGTTCTTCTGCTGCACGCGGAGGACGATCACATCTGCTGGCCGCTCGATGTAGTTGTTCGTCATTTCGGTCTCATTGGGATCCGTGTCCCACAGCAGTTGGTCCAAGAGCTCATGTATGTCCTGGCCTTGACCTTCCTCGTCCTTGGTGTTGGTCTCGAGATCGACGAGAGTGAGCTCAGGCGTCCGCATGCCAGCTTTGTTGTCTGTGCCGACGACAGTCGTAAACAGGCCAGCAATATCAGCGTGCCTGTCTTCAGGATACTTGCTCTTGGCCGCGGCGACCCAGCTTTGCAGGAAAAGCTCAAGCAGGCTTCCGGATGGAAGACCTGTCCTCATGTCGCTGTTCTTGATCAATGCAGTCTGGGTAAGAGCATTCGTGCTTGCGTATACTCTATCACTGGCATCAAGGAATGCCGTGAGTCGTTGTACCTCCTCAATGAACTCGTTATACTTGTCCACATCCGGATCCACAGCACTGTTATCTTCCAGATGAACAATCTTACCTCCTTCCGCATTGATCGATGTGCCCGTCCACCAGTTCTGGTCGAAGCCATAGTTTGCCGCCAAATGCTCGCGCAGTAAGAATGCTTCTCTTACCTTGGGTATAGCATGTCCAATAGTGATGAAGTTGGGCGTGTAGTCTCCGTCTGGCAAGTGCTTGAGCAGTGGCGGATACCACGCTGGCTCGTGATTACCCTGCTTTCGTTGATGGACTGGCACATCTGGCACAACTTCTGTAGCAGCAGCACTCGTAGTGACCAGTGCCCAATTCCTCATATCGTACTCTTTCTTGGTCGCTGGTCCAAACTTCTGCTCAGTTCCGTTCGCTGACACGGTGCCCGTCTCTTGCTGCTGGAAGTCGTAGGACTTTGGCATGTCAAGATCTCCTCGAGATAATGCCAGTGCTCTCTGCAGCTCGTCATCTTCGTCAGACTTGTTCTTGGGATTCGAGATGCCTAAACTGGGTGCTGGTGATGGACCGCGAGTGGGCGCTGCGCTTGCGCCGAGTGGATGGAGGTTCGCATTGCCATCTCGGTCGGCGTTGAATGGTCCTTCATCCCAGGTGGTACTCTGCTCCAAGCTATTGATATCATCGCCATCGAATAGAGCGTTAACGGCCTGGTCGAGGTTGCATTGCTTGACCTAGAGTAAGAACAGTCAGATGTGTATCAGCCATTATTGCGCCGAATGATTCTACATACCCTTAGAAACCTTCTCGCAGTATTCTCGTCGGCGCCTGTGATATTGACGATTTGCTCGACCTGCTCAGCCGTGGGCTCGACTACCATACTTGTTGCCTCTCGCTGGCTCTTGGGCACTAAACGCTCAGGCTGGTGGTGAGAAGGTAGGAAGCTTGACGATGGCATTTGGGTGAAGTCCAAGTCCAATTCCTGCCAGGTTATGTCACTCTGCACCTTCCGTTTGAGCTGTCGCTTGCCATATTGTTTGTGGATTCCTTTCGTTTTCGGATTATTGTTGTTACTATTGCCGCTGCCAAACGCCATCTCGCTCGGCTTTCGCTTTCACATGGGTATAGCTCTGCGGCTCAAAACGCGCGGAATTACGTCACTTGCGCGCGCCGGGATGATCGGCGACAGCGAGGTTGACATGGGCTGTGCAGAGGGTGATGAAAAGACATGTATGGGCTGCAGCATATGAAAATGTGTTTGGTCATGACTGCATATCTTGAAACATCACGGCTTTTCATCAGGCAGGCACGCGACCACGAAAGCATGTGAAAGCAGAGGACGTGTTCATCATGCAGGTACCGTTTGCTTCACAGCTTGCTGTCAAACTTCAACCACCTCCAAGCACATTTTGGTGTTTGAGGATGAGACTGGAGAAAACTGGTGTTCATGCGCACTTCGCGCAGATTGGTAGTGAGCTGCCTGGTATATCATCCTCTATTCACATTCCGCAAGCCATATGTGTGCGCCGTGTGCGTCCCACAAGCAGAGATCCGCCTGCCTCTATCATGCAAGCTAAAATGCCAAAATGCTCAAGCCCTGAAAAGCACGCCATAACTCCTCGCTGAAGTCAGGCCAAAGCTGTAGGGCCAAAAGCAGTCGTGTGACTCGTGTCGTAGTAAGTCGTATCAATGTTGAAAAGCCATTCCTATCCTCTTCTCGCAATGAGCGTCTTTCTCACCCGTCATCCTCACAGCTCTCATTCCTCATCTTCCTCCTCATCCGTGCCCTCATCCTCGTCGAACATCTCCTCATCATCGTCACCGCTGTCGAAGTCATCCTCGGCTTCGCTGTCGCTCCAGCTGAAGGTGTCGACTTCCTCCTCTTTCTTGAACGCGCTCTCATGTGTTGGCATCTCGAAGCCAGCCGGGATGTCCTGTTTGCTCTTCTCGCGATCTTCTTCGACGCGCTTCTTGTAGCCTGCTAGGTCCTTCCGAAGCTGCACACCTGCATCTACATTCGCGGGACTCGAGCACTCAGCATCGTCGAGCAGACTGAGGATGGAGATGAGCACGCTCTCGACTCTCTGCACAGGACTCCACCGCTCGCCCGCCATCTCTCCGCTCATCAGATCATCTCCTGGCTGGTGGAGGATGGAGATGCACAACGTGCCGTCGGTGTAGATGTTCGGGTGCCAGAGCGGGCGGTCGAACTGGAATGTCGGAGGCTCGTATGGGTAGTTTTTGGGGAAGTTCATCTTGGCCTTGTAGTAGCCGCCGTAGTAGAGGGAGTCCGGGTTGAGGACGATGAGTGCCACAGACCACTGGTAGATGTTCTCGTTGACCAGCTCGATATTGGTCCATGTCTGCTTGCTGAGTTCCTTGTACTCATTCATGAGCACGCGGTCCGCCATGTTAGCGAGTCGCCCTTGCGGTGGAGACTGTGGTTGTAGTCAGGCTGTCGGAGGCCGAGGGAAGAGCGGAGGCGGTGGTGGGGTTGCGACAAGAAAGCGGTGGTGGGCGAAGTGGTGGTTGTAGGTGGCAAGGGAGAAGTTGGTTGTGGAAGAGAAGAATAGTTTAAAAGCGAGGGCAAGGGCAAGTGAGAAAGTGCCAGCAAGGTTCTTCGAGTGAAGTCCGGACAGTAGTCATTCACTGGACCGGATGCGGTCACTTTGCGGTCTCGACCTTGTAATACAAGGTGGAGGGATTGTCTTGGAACACTCTGGCGCGGTTTGGGTAGATTCCGGCTTCTTGTCAATATGTGAACGAGTGTAGCGTAGCCTTCATGCGCCTTCTAAATATATGGGGTCGGTGTGAGTAGAAGCCTTGTGAGCGCGTACTGCTACTCAGCAGGACTCGAAGGGTGACTGCGTGACAAGCCCGAGCGCAATCGGAAGTAACATTCCAGCTTTAGCCGACCACGCAACCTTAGCATGTGATAGCCAAAACACCACTAATCCGGTAACTCTGCATTGCGAAGATCACTTGATGCTGCAGCATCTGGCGAGAAAGTAAAGACACTGGGGATGCTAGGGAGTTAAGACCAGCTGCAAGCAATCATGGACATCTTCCAGGCTACCCAGAGCTACATCACCAAGATTGTGGCCCAAGGCGATGTCAGCTCCCAAGGTGCCGCGAAGATGAAGATATTATTGCTGGACAGAGACACCGTACGCCCCGTAAGACATACTCACTCCGCTGCTATATACTCATCTTATCTAGGTCCCTATAGTCTCGTCTGCAACCTCCCAGTCTGCCTTGCTGAACCACTCGGTCTACCTCACACAACGCCTAGATGACACGAACCGAGAAAAGATGCGACACTTGCGATGCTTGTGCTTTCTTCGACCATCGCCGGACAGCATACAGTTCCTCATTGACGAATTCAGAGAGCCAAAGTATGGCGAATACCACATATGTACGTGTCCACGTTTCCGACGCTTCTACCGGACGACTTCTGACTGACACAGATTTCAGCAACATAATCAAGAAGTCTTCGCTTGAGCGCCTAGCCGAAGCCGATGATCATGAAGTTGTCAAATCGATTGTCGAATACTTTGCCGATTTTCTCGTCATCAACCCAGACCTATGCTCCCTGCCACTGTCGACACGAGTCTTCTCATCCTCACCAGAGCTATGGAATCAGGACAGCCTGTCAAGAACGACAGAAGGAGTTTTAGCGATGTTGCTAGCATTAAAGAAGAAGCCGTTGATACGATTCGAGAAAAACAGCTTGCTGTGCAAGAAGCTGGCAACCGAAGTGCGCTATGCCATTACGCAAGAAGAGCAGCTCTTTGACTTCAGGAAACCGGATACTCCACCCATACTCCTCCTAATTGACAGGAGAGAAGACCCCGTAACGCCCTTACTGACGCAATGGACCTATCAAGCAATGGTTCATGAGCTTCTGGGCATTGAGAATGGCAGAGTCAATCTGAGCGAAGTGCCAGATGTCAGGCCGGAGTTCAAGGCAAGCAGGCGAGACTTTACTTTCGAGACGTGTCGCAGCTGACTTTCGTAGGAAATCGTTCTATCGCAGGACCAGGATCCGTTCTTCGCGAAGAATATGTACCTCAACTTCGGTGACCTAGGTCAAAACGCGAAAGATTACGTCGAGCAGTTCGCATCGAAACAAGCTTCAGGGCAGAAGCTAGACAGTATTGAAGACATGAAGCGATTTGTGGAGGAATATCCTGAATTCCGTCGCTTGTCAGGGAACGTCACCAAGCACGTCACACTAGTCGGCGAACTCAGTAGACGTGTAGGCACAGACAGCCTCCTCGATGTCTCTGAGCTTGAGCAGAGTCTAGCTTGCAACGACAATCATTCGACCGATGTCAAAACCTTGCAGAAGCTTATTCAAGACCCGCGAATACCACCCAACAACAAGTTGCGATTAGTGGCAATCTATGCCCTTCGATATTCTGGTCACGCCAACAACAACACACCTGCATTGATGGATTTGCTAGCCGTCGCTGGCAACATCTCGCGCACACGAATCAACCTCATACCCAAGCTGCTGACCTACGCACACAGTTTGCAGTCGATTCCGCAGACTGGCGGTATTCCAGATCTCTTCCAGCCAAGCAACATC
Source organism: Pseudocercospora fuligena (assembly GCA_014298035.1). NCBI lineage: Eukaryota > Fungi > Ascomycota > Dothideomycetes > Mycosphaerellales > Mycosphaerellaceae > Pseudocercospora > Pseudocercospora fuligena. Next base: position 43,442 of record JABCIY010000313.1, on the reverse strand, counting down.
TTCTCTGAAGCTCGATCACGCTTCAATCGTGGATTGCGTGGCGTGGAAAACGTCTACACTCAACACTCTCCTCGTTTAGAGAACACGCTACAGGACCTCATCAAAGGCCGTCTCAACATGAACAGCTACCCTTTTGTTGAAGGTGGCGGCCAAACTAGGGATAAGCCGCAGGACATCATCGTCTTCATAGTGGGAGGCACGACTTACGAAGAGGCCAAAATGGTCGCCCAGGTCAACGCCAGCAGTCCAGGCGTCAGAGTCGTGCTTGGCGGCACCGGTATCCACAACAGCAACTCGTTCTTGGACGAAGTTGAGGAGGCAGTCGACTCATGGCCAGAGCCAAAGGGCGACACAGCTGCTGCAAGACTGAGGAGAGAAGTTGGCAGGTCGTGAGCTGAAAGTTCCAAATCGACACGTACGTTATACGAAGCAGAATTGTGCAAACGCGATGCGCGGAAGTGGTCGCTCTGGGACGATCTCTGTGCCCAAATACCAGCTTGCAGTCGCGCTCAGCTCATCGTATCGAACACCTCATCCAGCCACCAACCACAAGGCCATCGAATGTATGGTGCCTTGTCCAGGAGTCATTGCTAAGTTTCGGACTCAGTGCCGGCAGTGGCTTCATGCAGCGGCCATGCATGCAGCTGAATTGTGAGGAGGCTTCATTGGGTGGAACTTGCACCCGGTCGAAGCTGTCTTGGCATAGACTACGTGCGAAGCTTATCCAGCCGGATTTCACCAACCGCCTTCCAAAATGAGAGTACAATGTACATTCGGAACCCCCACCGGTATCGTCTTCGTAGGGACAACACAGCAACAATAATTGGGTTAGCAGTGCGAAGTGCAGTAAGTCGCGCGGCTGAGTACCGACAGGCAAGTTTTTCAATCGAACATGGATCGGATGCCGGCAAGACAGCAGCTGAATGCTTTGCCGGTAACGACACTTGATATTGCAGTCCTCAAGTGGCTTCATCAATCCGTACGATAAGACCTTTGCGTCACAAGTGAGGGAGGTGGAGCTCAGGCATCGACTCCTGGGGGAATCGAAACTTGAGCGCTGTCGACCATAGACAGGTGGCAGCTTGCTCTTCTGACATTGTTGTTGCGCAGTGTAACTTTGTCGCAACATTGGATCGCAATCCCGGTGATGCTGGGTTTGCATAGCGTCACGAAGTACCAGAAAAGCCGCTTGCTCGGCCCCATCCGAATCCCAAGCGAGCTCGTGCGAAGGTGGAGCTTCGCAACCACATCTCTTCAAACTCACCTCATTTTCGGAACGCCGAGCGCTCTATCTCTCCAGCCTATGCTCACGAGCATATTTCTCCTGCCTTAGCATCGTCAACGGTCATGGAGACGTTGCGAGCGCCAAAGAAACGACGTGACCAGAGCGGAGATCTTTCCTGTCGTGGCTGTCCCCAGAGTGATGGTTTCACTTTCAGTCGCACTATGCCAACAACACATTTGTAGTGCAGGCTCTATGAAGGCGCTTGGAGTGAACTCTATGCAGCATGCTCCTTGACCCCTATTGAACTGTATACAAAGCAACGTGCTGCTGACATCAAATCTCAAATGAGCAGTCATTCTACCTCGAGCCAGCATCAATACTCGTTCATCAGCATATCCGTCGACCGTTGACCACTACCGCCATGCTGGATGACGCAACCTTTCTGTCCCTCCCGGCAGAGGTCAGACTCCATGTCTACTCATACCTATTCCAGAATGAGTGGACTTACATCAATTATTGTCCCGAGACCTCAGTATCACGGCAGCAATGGCGCCGAGGGCCACACATCGCTCCACTGCTCTACACTTGCCAACAGATTCGAGAAGAGGCCAGTCAGCTATATTTCAGTAATCTCAAGATATTCCTCGATATTCGGACTTTCCATGCCAATGGTCTGCACCAGTGGCTCCAGAACGTAGGCGACGCCAACGTCCGACACTTGCGACATTTAAACGTGCGGTGGAACAACTATGTAGACATCACCATTGATCTGTCGCGTCGACAACACTGTCACAGTTCTAACGATGTCGGTCTTCAACTCAAACGACAGCACAATCGTGTTGATTCCCATCAATGCGTGAACCCACCCCATACACGGAAAACACGCGTGCTGCATGCTCGCCACCCTAGTGGGAGAGCACCACGAGGACCTCCTCCTCGGGTCCCAGCGACCACACCATCTGGAGCTTTGTCAACAGCCGCACGACACGACTCTTCCGATCGCGCACTATTCACAAGGCTTCCATATCAGGCCACAAACGACATCCTCACAAAGGCGATGAAGCAGATATGTTTTCACCGACCTGTAACGAGACTTCCGGCGTCTACCAAGCTCGGCACAAAGCACACGATGACTATCAAAGCCGTTCCAATTCCTGGTCTAAACTTTGCAAACGACTACTGGGACATCAACGGCACCGAGAAATTCTGTGAAGCCCTTTCGCAGCATTTGTCGATGCGGCTTGATGAACTTTTGATCAGGAGGGATGGCCAATCTCTTACGGCAAGGGAGATTCTTGGTTTCGTTGATGAGATCGATGAGCATGCGTCAGCTCTGAGGTGGTTGTGGTACTGGTAGCGAAAGAGAAAGGGATGGATGTGAAATGTGGAGAGTGATTATGGTTCTGGTTCGGGAGGATTCTTGCGACCCGGAAGAGTTCCAGGTACGGCAAGGTAATGTTCCGACTCGCTTGCACAAGACGCTTAAGAGGTCTTGTGATAGAAGAATAGACTGTTGTAGAATAGAATGTATGTGCAAGCTCTTTTAACTCTTCAGCCCCCATGCCGAGGAAGCTGGATCATGAAGACATCACGTGCCTGAAGGCCCAGACTTCATGTGGCACAGCATAGCTGCCTAGAGTCAAACACGATGCGAAGTCAGGACCATATCTGCCCATCAACACAAGACTGTACCAGCCCATCATTCTATTCACAATACTTGCAAGCCACATGAACATGACAAGAGTAAAAGACATCCTCTCCACATACCTCCCATCCATCTTCCCTCCCAACCCATCAGATCCTGATTCTCGCTCTGTCATTGTCTGCGGCCCAACATGTCCCTACGACTTCACGGTCCGCACATGGATCAGCGACATAGAAGTCGCAATCTACGGTTGGCCATCTCGAGGAGGCGTCATAATTCTCGACGACGCTCAAGCTATAGACCTCGAATTCTTAGGCCTAGATCCTCTCAATCCTCAATTAGAAAGAGACGCAGATCAAGATTCCGAAGACGAATTCTGCCAGCGACTCTTACTCCTCGGAGCGAAATGGTGGGACTCCTGCGCTCGACAAATCGTCGTCGAACGTTTCGATAAAGGCGATGGCGATCCAACCGACGATCATCGTCGCGGTATCGGCCGCGGCCCTCATCCTTTCCCTACGATGAGAGAGAAGAGATGGGTTTGTGTTGCTTGGCCTTCAAATGGAGGTTTCTGGATTTCTGAATTCGATATTCATGGTTTTGGCGAAAATGACCCTGATAGTGAAATTCCGGAAGAATGTCCTGGTTTGGCGAAAGTCAAATTGGCGAGGAGTATGGATGAGAGGGCTGAGATTCTGAGGGAGGAGTTTAAAGGGAAGTGGTTCCGGACTTTGGAGGAGTATGAGGGGATGAAGACGTTTTTGAGGGCTTGGGAGTGGAAGTCGACTGGGGAGGTTGGGAGGAGGATGTTGAGTGTTGATGAGATGTGGGAGGAGTGGAGGGGGAATTTGAGGCCGATTGTGACTTGAGAGGGAACAGAGGGGGTGGGGGCAATGTGAGTACATGTGAGGGTGCATGTGACGGCGTTGGTGGGAGCTTCACTTTGGGGACGCATGTGACTCGTTCTTGGGTTAATCAGCTTCCGTTCGCAAGTCAATTCTCGCACTGCTTTGCTGCTGACACAGACATCAACACCAATCTCGACCTCGACTCCAAACAAGCCAGCACTCAAATCACCATCAGACTTACCTACCACAACACAAAGTATCAAGATGGCCAACCGCACACTCTCGCTCGATGAGCGCATCCAAGCACTGGCCCAAGAGCTGCAAGACATGATACTCGACTTCACTATTGCTGTAGAAACCTACAGAACCATTATCATCGACGACAGCTATCATCCACCGACCAAACAGCTCTCCATTAACCGAAAAACGCGCGCTAAGCTCGCGCAAGAGTATTTCGGCACAAACACCTTCACTTGGATAATACAAGGAGGCCCACCATCTCCGACAGCTCAGAAGAAGTGTTTCATTGAATGGCTACCAGTTCTTAGTACTGAACATCGCGCCATGCTTGGAGATTTGCGTATGTTTGTGGCCTATTCGACTTATCAACGTGTGTTCAATTGGCGTCCTACGCTGGTTCAACAAGTGGAGACATGCATCGAGTTTATTGATAACTTGGGAAGCATCATGAATGCGCGAGGAATTGAACTTGATCAGGAGATCGTCAAGATGAATCTAACCATCAAAACGCGCACCGAGTCTGGCGAAGAGAGCGTGGAGGAGAAGTGGATGAATAAGAAGGAGCTCCTGCAAATGGTTGTTTGAGGTGAGATTTGTTTTCCGGCGTGGATCAAATGTCGAAACGTACTGACACGGATGCGCAGAAATGGGACTTGTCATTCCATTCTCGTACTACCTTATCTCGTTCTGGACAACAGAACACGCGAGTGGCGTATATGTGGTGAAACGCTACAAGGGTCAGCTCTTGAACGCCAAGCATGAGCTATCTCAGCTTACGAATAGGAGGTGGTCAGCACTACAGTCCTGTTTTCTACGGCGAGCTGAAGTGATCGTCAGAACGGAAGCATATTTGCACATTACCTTCACGAGACCGCCAGGAGCGTTGCAGAGAATGAGTGCTTTGCTTCAAGACAATACGACCATGGCGTCTTCTTTGGCGCCCTCACCACTGAAAGTCCACCGCGCAATCATCGATGAATATGCGAAGGAAATTCACAGCATCAACCGGCGAATTGCTTCTATAAATGAAGCGTCAGATCTTACTTCACAAGTGAAAGAAGAGGCACCTGCAACTGCGCAGCCAGCAGTAATTCCATGTGGCGTTCGTAATATACTAGACGATGTGGTATCCTATGACATAAATTCTGTGTTTTCGGAGCGGCTGCAAACCTGTTCTCTGATGGAAGTCGGTCTGGCAAGACTTCAAATATGCAAAAGCTGGACTCGAGCCGTCTATATGGACAAAAATCCAAATGGCCAATATCGCAATGAGGATGTGGTGAATGCCTATGAGGAGGTGGCATCGAGCTACGCTGCATACTGTACGTTCTGAATCTTGTCTGAGCTTCGAGCCATATACGAGCTAATGCTTGGCCCAAGCGAACGCAGTGGCTCGCTGCTGCATAAGAGACACAAAACAGATTGACAGCAGTATCATCATCGAAGCCGTGGAAGTATACTGGAGGGTTGATTTTCAGATCCTCGCCAGAGTGTCTGTGGCCATAGATTTGGCTGAAGAAAGTCTCGATGACTTCCGGAAGACCGTAAGCGACACAGATCTTGGCCAACTAGTCCAGCTAAAAGACTTAATTCTGGAACTCAGGGAGATGAGGATGAACTATGCTGAAACGCTGAGAAGGCTCCTAACGGTATTAGGCAAGGACCAGAGACCAGAGGAGGTGTTGGATGATGCCCAAGTGAGGAAGTTGAGGCGATTAACAGAGAGCGAGCGGTGGGTCCAGGTCAGTCTACTCCTCAAGAGGGTCTCGATGGCCGCATTTGGAGGTATGTCGCTCATTGCGCCAATGGTGATCATGGTGTTACATCCTGGGTTGGTGACAGTGCTGCTCACGACGTCGACGTTCGTGTTTGTGGTCGGCATTCTCTTGGCAATGGTCATGACAAAAGCTGAGGAGAAAGACATTGTCGGCGCCACAGCGGCTTATGCAGCAGTCCTCGTTGTCTTTGTAGGGACTGGTGGAGACTACAGAAGTAGCTCAGAAGGCCAGCAGGCCGTGAACGGAACTTCTTCTAGCCAGGAGACCACGCCATCGTCCGCCTCGTTAAGCAATGGTCAGCTTGCTGGAGTGGTGGTCGCATGTCTCGCGGGCTCTATCTTGTTCATGATGGCCATATTCACTGCGTGGTTTCTTCTTGCAATGAAGTTCCCAATCAAGATCCGGTTTCCACTCCCAGGATTAGAATGGCTTCGAAAAAGGCAGATTGAACGCGATTTTTAATTGGAAGAAAGCGTCTGCGCCGCGAGATCCAGAGACTGGGAACGTGAAATGAGCTGACTGTAAGCTGAAGAATCAACCCTTCGCCGGATGTCAGCACGCAAGTTTCAATGTCGCTTCGAAACAAACAGCCTGAGTCTCAGCCACAATCAAGAAGACCTCGTCGCTTTGTAAGGAGAGCTGCAGACTATTATTTCATCGGCCAACATGATGGCATCGGTACGAGACGGCTTGTATAGCGTTCCTTCAGACTGGTGGAGAGGAAAACCCGCAACATTCGTATCAACATGACTCTTCTGCAAAGCAAGTCCATAATGACAGTCTGCTCTCGTTTCACCTAAGCCTACCCTACATGAACTCCATCCACCACTTCCACAAGCACACCTATCCCGAAATCCCTTCGATGCCCTCTCCACAAAGCCACCACCTTCTCCTATTCTCGGCCCTACCTCCGCACTCAACCACACAATCATCACACCCTACCTCCCCTTCCCCAAGCTGTCATTCCCATCCACTATGCAAGCGAGCTCTATTCTCATCCCTCATGCCCTAAAAGGCAATTACTGAAAGCACCCTCCACTTCCACTTCCACTTCACGCTAAAACGGTACCAAAAACCTCAAATCCTCAAAAACATCTGAAACATTACCGCAGATCACCAGCTTGCGTAACAGTGGCGCAATTACAACGGTCACTCGTGTGCTCTTCACAGCCTGAGACGTTTCGCTACAACAACTTCTCTTCCGGAGGGCTGCTCTACGATGTAATATATTTAGCTTTCAATCGCGTCATGGAGATACGAGGCTGTGCCAGTGGATCAGATTAAGCATTTGTCACAGTCACAGGATCAGGAGACAAGACATACTTCACGTTGCAAACAGATGGCGTTCTCGGTTCTGAGTTTCGGTTTCAAGCATGTATTCATTTCATTGCAAATAGCATAGCAGCAGTAGCGCTTCACACCTAGTATTATACTGCCCAAAATAATCATACTTCGCTTTAGCGAAAATTCGTCTTTTCGCTCCTCGCATCAGGTCGTAAGGATCATTGACAGTCGTTCAAGTAGAGACATTGAAACCCCAACCCTCAACCAGGTATTCTTCGTTGCCAATCACCCAATAAACTCCTGAATTCCGGAAACAAGGTGTGAGAGAAGTATCGAACGCATGAAGCTGTCCAAGTCCCCAACTGAAAGCGCTGTCGTCGTCAAAAAATTCGTCAGGGCCGTCATTCATCGTCATTATGGCTTGCCACCTTGGCACTACCATCGATTGCTGGTACTACGTCCCAATCCTGGCCGTGCTGGTGGTCCCATGGTGGACTTCCTCACTGGACTACCAGTGCTGCGGTCTGGTGCCTGCATCATTCGTGCAGATTGTCCAATCTTGCCAAAGTCTTGAAAGATGTCGATTGCTTCTTCGCTACCATCGCTGTGAAGCTCGACGCCGAACAGTTCTGAAACGTCTTTATTGCTCATTGTAGCTGCTGGCTGAAGATTCTCTTCACCGAAGCTAACATTCATCCAGCTCATATCGGATGTGGTGTGGTTAGGAGGCGATGGCTTATGTGACTGCTTCAAAGGCGAGCCAAGCTTCGCTGGCGATCGTAATGAGCCAGTCTTTGTGAGGAATGGTGATAGTGAGAATGGGCTACCACTGTTTGGTGGTGCCAACATGAGGTTGTTGCTCTTAGCAGTGCCAGTGATGTCTGCAAGAACACCGCTGCTGGTGGCAGCGCGGACTAGAGATGGTCGTCTTGCGGATCTCTTCTCTGGCGATCCACGTGCAGCAGTGTCGTGATCGGGAAGATCCATGAAGACATCAAACGCTGCATTGTTGAAGTTGTAAGACAGGTCAGGCGTGTCAGCAAGTGGCCGCCATGGTGTCTTGTTCTGCTTGTAGGGTGAGATGAAGGGTGTGAGCCCAACAGGTCCTTCTTCGCTGAGCGTGAAAGCAGGACTCCAAGTGTGGCTTTCTTGTGGCATAGGACTGAAGTTCTTTGCAGGCGACAGCAATGCCCTCACTCTGTTACGATGATCACGCAAGTTTGTGTTTGGTGACACTGATGGTGGTGGCCGAGCTGGTCGCTTGAAGACGACAGCAGGGGTGAGTGGGTTATCATCCTTGTGAGATGGTGAGGAGCCGAAGCTACCAGGAGGTGGCTGGTAGCGATGTTGGTCCTTGCTCGGGCTGTCAAAAAAAGAGCTGCGGATACGTGCAATCTCTGCTTCTGCACGTCCCTTCTTGATCCGGTGGCTCCGGACTTCACTCTCGCTAGCCAGCTGGTGAGCTGCACCGCGGGCGGCAGATGACTCGATCGATGACCAGTATCCGCTATCGTTCATGCCGCCAAACTTGCGTCGACGGCCACCAGATCTGCTTGATTGAGGGATGCGAGGCTCTGGCTCAGGAGTGCCGTTTAATTGTGCGTGCATTGTTGGTGGCGATGAGCCAATGTCTGCTGGTGGGGGTGAGGAACGCATCAGAAGAGGTGGCGGTGGCATGGCAGCCGCATCGTCATCCTTTTCGTCCTCTTGTAGCGCAGGGTCAGATGCCGGAATTGTGCCCTCAGAAGACAGCTCGGTCTCGTCTGGAAACTTCGCAGAATCGATGTCCTTGGTCTCAAGCTTTCTCGATGAGTGTGGTCCGACCGTGAAGTTGCCAATGGCAGGAGTACTGGCTGAGCGGAAGCCTGCAGGGTCCGAAGATGGCGGCATTGGCAGACCATGAGTGTAAGAGGAGCCGTCTGGGTTGATGATCTTCCTCACGGGCTGCTTCTTGCCCATCAAGAATGGGCGCTCCTCACCAGGCTTGATAGCCCAGTAGTTGCCCTTGCCAGGATCATCCTTTGGTCGCTCCTGCTTGATGAAGTTCTTGTTGAGACTGAGGTTGTGTCGAATGCTGTTCTGCCATCCACCTTCAGATCCTCTGTAGAAGCGGAAGTTATCTGAGATCCACTTATAGATCTGGGCGAGAGTCAGACGTCGGTTTGGAGCTCTGAGAATAGCCATGCCAATCAATTCCGCATAGCTATGAGGTGGCTTTGTGCCGTCATCGGTAACCATTGGCATATCTTGCGGCCGTGGAAGCTCGAAGCTGTCTTCGCTCGCAGCTTTGAACTTCTTGATGCTCTGCTTTTGGAGTCCAGAGTCCATAGACGTGCGTTTGAGGGGTGCTTTGTAGGCATAGTCGGGTTCAGGATATGGCAGCTCTCCAAAGGAAGCTCCCTCATACACATTCTCTTTATCGTATGTCGATGGATGTGAGGGGTAGAGTGAGCGCTCCACTTTGGGAGCGACTTGATGATACATTGAGTAGAAGCTGCCGTTCTTCTGCGGTGAGTCGGTGGGGAAGTTTGATCGCGAAGGAGGAGACAGTCTGAAGTCGGTGAGGTGATGTGCGCTCATGGGCCGCAGTGGAGAGCTGTCCCTTTTTGACGGCGATGAGCCTGGCTTGGTTGTGGTAGACGGATTGAGCTGAACGTTCTGCTTATTCGTAGCGTCGCTTAGCGGTCCGAGGGCATTCAGAAGGGCAGTCTCGACATCCTGTTCGGTAGACTGCTCGGACCAGACCTCGACGGAGGCGGATCGACGCGTCGCTGCCATCGAAATGCGGCGACAGCGACGAAAGAGGTAGATATCTGTCAACAGACGGTGTGTTGACGCGTTGGGCGCGTGATGTCGTCGTTGCGGGTTCCCTGGTCGGCGAATGCTGGCAGGTTGGCTGTAGTTTGGGCGCAGCAGTTAGTTCTCGACGCGTCCCGGGGTTCTGGCTGAGAGGCCGGTGGAGCTGCTTTATGGCGGTGCTGGGCGAATAGATGCGCGAAAATTCTGCTGTCGACTCATCAGAAAGTGTGCTCTGGGGCAAAGTTGGATGTAAGAGCTGGAGTGCAGTCGAATTCACCAGGGTGGTGATCGTGCTTTCTGTGCAAAACCGGGCTGGTGCAGGCCGTGCTTCGCGCGTTGGGCTCGGCATTGCCCTAGCGGATGCCGGAGCGCCTCTTTCATCAATCTTCACTCACCTATTTCGTTTGCAAAGTGATCGTGCTCTCGATTGACACGTTTTGAACGTGGCGTTGATGGAGTAGATGTTGGGTGAAGTGCTCACAATGGCGGTCACAATGGGCGAAGGGAGGGAGGGAGGACGAGGTGTAACGCGACTCGAAGCTGGTGAGAGCAACGTGAGGCACGAAAGAATCCAATCTGGCAAGTCAAGTCTGGCTGACTGCGAAACGCTCTCTGCCGCAAGGGCTCGGAGAAAGATGTGACCGTGACCTGGTATCGTGCAAATAATTGGCTGAGAATGCCAGTTCGGGCTCAGCGCTTGCAAGCAAGCAAGCAAGCAAGGAGCTCAGATCTCTTTCTCGGTGCGCGACGCGAGGATCGCCGATGGCTGAGGTGACGGCTCTGGGCTCAAAGGCTCGCACAAATTCGCGACCGACTGAACAAATACACTCCAATAAGACGTTCGATATCAGTGTCAAGTCTGAGAAGCTTGAGCAAGAAGGTTGACCTCGAGTAATGGACTCTGATCACATTCATGCTCTGAAACATTGAGCTGCGAGAAGCCGTGTCTGTTCCGATGGCTTGCGTTGCGTCACGTCACTGTTCAAACACGAGGAAGGCGCGGTGCACGTGTGATCTGCCAAGCATTTCACCTCATCTCCCGGCGCCGCGAAGATCTCTTGCGATCGAGATTCCGAACTCTCGGTTCAGCATCGACCTCATCTCCTGGCTTTTGTTCCTGTTCACGATGGCATAAGTCCATCTCAGCTCCGTGATGGACCATGGAACTAGAGCCTCCGAGATGCCAACTGCTTGTTTAGAAGAACGGTTGTCGCGGAGCCAATGATGATTTGAGCAGGAAGCAGTGCATAATGCCTGCATTTTCACATCACGAATGTCCCAGTCGATGGACTTGGCGATTGAACTAACGATACAGATCGAAATTATGAGAAGGTTTGTCGAACTCCCACTTGAGAATATTCTACGGAACCCGCGACTTCTGCCATGATCCTACCAACATGGGCAAGCTTTGGTCTCAGATGCCCAGACGTCCTTTATGTCGATTCTGGTCATATTGTCATGCAGAGAAGGGCGATCGTTCTGCACGTGGAAACTTTTCTTGACGGACTGGTCGGCTTGGTAGATGCAATGATGTGTTTCGAGCGTACGGCGTAGTTGCTGTCGACCTGTGGAGGAGTATGACGATGGTGTTCGAAGCGAATGGTCGAAGCCTTGAGTGACAGTGCATCGCAGTGCTCCTCTTCAAACCTGGTAAGTCGGCAACACGGCACTCGGAATGAGCGACTGGTTTCGCAACAACCTAAAGATGACCTTAGGACCCTGGGCTATCGATTGTTTTATTGAATGAAGCCTTACCACCACTTGACCGGCTTCTACTGGCCACCTTTTCCGGCTGCCTCAATGTCTGCAGCGAGCTCATCATGCTTGACTAGCTCATCCCACGCCTCCGCTCGACGACTTTGGATGATCCGATCATGTGTTTCCGCCAACCACCTGGCAATTGGTGTCGACACAGCACTGTTCCTCATGGCTTCATTGTGAGAAGCAAGGTTGGCGGACGTGAGAGCATCCCCAGTCGAGTTACTTGGTTGACTACCGCCGCGAACGATACTGGAAGGCATAGGGCTGCCACGATTAGCTTTGGTGCTGATGCATTGTCAGTGCTACGCTTTGGTCGACAGGACTCGATCGATGCTTACGACGACATAGTCAGGGGCGGCTGACGATCCACAAGGACTCTTCGGTGCTGCAGTCAATTCGAAGAATAACGTGAGGAAATGTGATGCTCAACGAAACTCAGAACGCTTGATGATGCGGAGTGTTCGGAGTCGAGGTGGCTCTGCTCTCTTATAGCCATTGTGCCGACGCCCTTTGAGGCAAGCAGACTGCCAAATTGCACGCCGAATGTTACATCCCATGGACAGATAGCAGGTCGTGACAAGATGCAGCATGCGTAGCTCGACCACATACGCAATGCTCGCCTTGATTGCCGACGCAGTCAGAAACCGGGAGAAGAATTAGAGGCCAATGAACCGATGCAAAAGAGCACATCAGATACCCTCTGCTGCGTCCAGGTCTACGCTAATTGGTAAAAATCGATGAAGACGAAGCTATATTGCCAAGAATTCCAGAGATTCGCACCTCTGGTCCTCTGACAATGTGCATCTTAGACCCTTTTGTGTGCAGAAGAGGATTGCAGATTGATCCTTCCGCTCTAGCTAAATCTTACGCCTCGATTGCGCGCGAGAAAGGATGTGCCAAGTCTGGCCGGAGAGCTGGCGTGATGCGTTTGGAAGCCGCTCGGCGCTAGCGAGGCACCACGAGGCTTACACCTGCACGTTGGCGAGCATGGCTCTTATGACGCTTTCGGAAAGGGAAGGAAACACACGATTGTGTGCAATTCTTTTGCCAATGAGTGGCTGCAAGAGCAAATCCCCACCCGACAAAGGCTTGCATTAGCGCAAGGCAATCGAGGCGCATACCGCTGCCACCGACACACGGGTCGCTTCTACTCTAGAAGGCCTGACTCTGATTTAACCCGACCTTTCTGCCCTTTTGACTGCATTTCAGACTCTCCAGGCTCGCTCTCTCAATTGTTGGGCTGAAAATGACGAAGAACTGGCTCAGCATACAGACCGAAGCGTGTCACCTGTAAGTTGTTCACGGACCAACCAATCAGAGGCATGCACACCTAGCTGAATCCTCTATCATCGGCTGCTGCCAAACAAGGGCGCATTGGGGTGAAAATGCATGAATTTTGCTGACGTGATGTCCTGAGCTGCTAGGGATGCGAATAGATACACGCTCGACGAAATCCAGGCCACGCTGTATGAACGACATAAGTTCCAGGCCTCGTAAGTCCATTCAAGTTCTCATTGAGCCACACGAGTGTATCTCGTGCAGTCCAACCTTTCCAAGCCATCGACTCTGCCTTATAGCTACACTCACGGTCGCGTCTTCGCGCACCGTAGGCTCGAGGCAACGAGCTGAAGCGGAGTGGTGTTGAACCATTCGGGCAATTCTTGATTCACTCCTACTCTGGAAGAAGTCGACGGACATGCTGACACTGGGCGTAGGACACGAGCCTGGCGATCGAAATTCAAAGAATGGGGTATTAAACACCGTACAGCGAACACGACCAGGATCCGGAAGACAGCATCGGGCAATAGCCGTAAGGCTAAAGTTTCGAGCAATCATGCAACAGCCATTGTACCAGCCAATGTCAGCATCGACTGTCCAGTCTTGAAATACTTCAAGGATCAGCAAGTGAATGAAGACACAGGATACCTCTACGATCTAGGCGAAGCAAAATGGATTTCACTGGCTCAGGAGTTCGTCGCTCAAGATTATGGCGATGATACCACGGCCATATATTATGACCATCTTGGCAAATATACTTACCCGTGGAGCCGTGCTGTCTATCTGAGTCAAATTCGCCAAGCTTCTGATCAAGTGCGCAAAAAAGCTTTCTGGGACATCATGCGGAACAGAACAAAGGTATTACCGGCTCTTTATGGCTTCCTTGGTGAAGCAGACTATTGCTTTTCCAGGAACCACATTGGTGGCGTTCTTTTCGAGCCTTGTGTAGAGCGAAACGAATTCTGCGCACATTCCACGGAATGTCTTAGCGTGGCGGCTGCGATGTTGCTACATACGAGAGATCAAGACGTGTCCGGGTACTGGAAAGCTCTGGGCTGGGGTGAGAAGCCGAGGAAGTTGATACTGCGTGCTTGGGTGTCTGGAGACCTGCGAGCTCCGAAGGAATTCTTTGAACGCTACATCAACATCGACCGAAAAGAGAATACCCGTAATACCGTGAAGAGTGTACTCAAAAGCATTCCTGACGATCATTTTGAAATCCAGATCAAGGCGACGGAAGTTGCGGCTGCGAGATTTGATCAGTATGGCCTCTACATCTGGGATTTGATATCGAACCTGCGTGCACTTCGTGCAACTCAAACACCGCACAATTGGCGTTTGGCCGAAATCATTCTTTGTTATCCAGTCGCCAAGCCTTTGGACTATTTAGGGCGGCTGAGCGGCGCTTTCACAAGGTTTCGAGCGTATCACAAATACATTGACCTCACAAAGCCTTCTCTATCCGTAGTACATACTCTACGATGCGATTTGGAAGATAAGCTGACGTACGACTGGAAAAATTTCAGCGATGCTGAAAGGCATCAAATTCCGTCGTTCTTCATTCACGTCGTCACCAAAGCTTGGCTAGATCTGGTTCTCCAAGACGGTTGCCGACGCATAGAACTCAGTGCTAGCGATATCTTGAAGATTCGGGAGGACTTTGGCGGACTACCAAAATTGAGGGTGTCTATCGACGCTGCGGCACTGACTCGAATGTCAGATTCTGCGAATCTCCAGAGTCTTCGGCCAAAATTACTGGACTGTGAGAGCGAGCCTAGTCTAGAGCCTTCGCGTTCTCGCACGAGGGTTGGGAGCAACGAAGCGGCTGTATCATCAGACGAAGACGAAGACGAGGACGAGGATGAAGATGAGGACGAAGACGAGGACGAAGATCAAGATATGTCTGATGGCCAATCACCTTCGAATGCAGATCAGAATGCCCACGAGGCTGAAGATGCACAATGTTGATCAGCACGGTCCGGGAAGCTGCTGGCGACAAGAGCGGAGAGCATAGGCGAGGTCACCCGAGAAGTCACCAGATAACTTCACTGTCACCTAAGCACAGTCAGGATGGACATGATATCATTATCGCAACATGTAAAATTGAAGTGTTATCGGGAGAGAGCGAACACGGGATCGACGAAGAACAACACCAAGAGCACTCACGCATATCTCCTTCTAAGCCAAGATGGAGTGTACACGATGTTAGAACCTATCTCGAAGCTTATCAACATACTCGGAGGAGCTGTCAAAGATAGAAGGAGCGAAAGGCAGAAATGGAGTCTTGATCTCATTGCTCAATTCCTTGGCTATCAACCAGATCTGTTGTGACCCTTCTCCAGGTCAACACCACCAGAGCAAGCTTTTGGCATTTTGGATTCTCAATCAGCATCCAGGACATCCCATATGTACTCTCCATCGACCTCCGACGAAGTGTCCGGCTCCTCAGTGCAATCTTCAACGCTTCTTTCAACACGAAGCGCAATCCTCGTTCAATCCCATCATCTCGTCATCTATCCCTCTCCATGCCCTGCAGTACGATCTTCCTAATCTCAATTTGAAGCGCCACTATCATATCAATGAAATCTCTGACGACCACTTCACAGCGCTCCGACAGAATACACGTATCGAGAGCCGTTATCCATTCGCCCATAGCTTCCTCATCGCCGACAGCGTTGTAATCCGTCCAGATGACTGTGTCCCTGGCTTTCTGTTGACGCAGGAACGCAGCCCAACGGATCAGGTCAGGATCCTCGGCATCGCAGTTCCCAGGACATATGTCCACTATCAGCTTGATTCTGAGGATGGAACTTGTGATGCGACCGAAGCTCGGTCCCGTGCGGGTAGTGAGGAAGTTGAGAAACTTGGAGAAGTCGAAGTTGACGATGGTCATGTGAATCCTGCGCGAGCTGTCGAGCATGGTGGCGAACTCATGGCTGATTCGGTGGTTAACGAGCATAAGTCCAGAGTTCGAGGTGAGCTTGTTTCCGGTCTTGGCAAGCGAAGTCGTCTCATTCAAGGTGATGAGTTCGTAGATCTGGTTGCGGACACCGCCTGGCAGATTCTCGAAGACGAATGGGCGCAGCTGAGTTGTCTCCTGCTTCAATGACATTTTGGCTTTCTTCGCCTTGCTGGCGTCTTGCTTGCTGGATGGGTTTGCACGCTTCATCGTGTTGTCTTGAGATCGATGAGTGTTGATGTGAAGGAGAAAGAGAGATTGAGAAGAGTTGCTCAGTCTTATACAGCTAGCTGGGTGAGGTTGTCAAGTGAGCTGATGAAACGCAACGGCCATGCATGGAACCACGTCGAGCACTCACCTAGGCAACATCTTCAAGCGAGACTCAGATGGCTATAACAACCAGAAAGGGCAAGCACGCTCCCATCACCTACAGCCAGTCTGGTTCACCGCTTGCACATGAATGCCAAGACCTCAAACCTAAAAGTACTTCGGAGACAGCTTTGGCCTCACAACAGGCATGTTTCCCTTATCGAAGTTCCCGCAAAAGACCTTAGATCCAGTCGGCCCAAAGAGTGGTGTCTCCCTCCTACCACGTGTTGAGTGGATTATGGTGTTCTTGTCCTCCCATGAGGCTGGAGCATATGCTTCGCCGAGGACGCATCGATTGATGTCGGTTTGCTGGAAGAATGATTCGCCGGTGCTGCCGGTATGAAAAAGGTCGGTTGTTGGTGATGCCGAAGACATGTCGAATGGAGTGCTTCTGGTGAGTTGTTTCCGTTCGAGTGAGGTTAATTTGTGTTTGTGGGGCGGGATTTGTTTGCAAAGTTCGCTTTTATGGTTCTCTACAGCCTCGCCGCGACGTCTTGTGAATGATTCCTGGAGGCGGAGAAGACTGCATGCAATGAAGATATGGTTTCGTAGGCTCTTGCCAAAGTGGCCAGAACTGTCCGCCCATGATGACAGTGACAGTGGCGCTCGCAGGCATCTGGGAAGGAACAATGCCATCTTGTGTAAGCAGTTACGCCTGTTGCTAGATGTCACGGTAGTCGCTGCATGCTCGAATTTGCATCTTACATCTCGGTCGTGAGCTCTTCACGAATGTTCTCATCTCAAGCCATAAAAGTCGCAATCTCGTTTTTCGAACCACAAGCAACGAGACCAGCGATGCACCCGCTCGTACTTGACTGGGTCTGTCCAGCCATAGCCTCGGCACCTCTCTGTCGTCAGCAGCCTGTATGGTGGTGGTTAGCTTTCCTCACCTTGAAGGGCATCATACAGGATGGTATCCTAACAGCTGCGATCTTGTTCATTGACCACCGCCACACGACAACGACTCGAAAAGTTCTCATGGTCAGCCGCATCATCGTTGCCGTCTGCTTCGGACTCTGGGTCTACCAAGGCGTACAGACCACTGATTGGAATCTTTACGTAACCGATCCTGCTTTCGTCCTCTACCATTGCTACCACGATGCTTGGGTCAAGCGACATATCCGACGTCAGGACTGGTCTTGGGATTGAAACGCTCGAGTCCTTGAAGAAGCCCTGATTCGCACCACAAACCATGCAAGAAGGTTTAACGAGATTTTGAAGGAGCATGAGAAGGATCCAGTTGCAGGGTTTCAAACTGCCTACAACTTCGCCCTTGACGCAGTGAAGTCTGAGGAGCAGATACTCAAACGCTTTTGGAAGGAGCGTGAAGGTTTGAGATCATGCTCTGTGATTGTTGTGCTCAGATCTTACTGACAGGACCAGGTCGAAATTCCGTCGCAAATTTGGACGGAGTGAGCCGGAGTAGTGCGATGTCCGGGGTTGAGAGCGTTGTGGCCGAGAAAGAGGCAAATTGAGGTGTCTTGCAGGAGGAGTGTTTGGTCTGGTTGCGTGGCAGCCTGACGCCATTGGACGCATCTAAAGACGGCTAAGCAAAAATGTTTGCGCATTCGCTGTTTGAGGACATGTATTGAAAGCTGATGTACGCATAGCAATTCACCGCACTCGCTGCAGAACGGCAGACTCCAATGCATAGCCTATCATCTGCGAGACATCGGTGTCAACGTGTGTCTACCGAGCTGAAATTGCCGGGATACTGTATGTTGAAAATGGAGCCATGAACGAAATGCCATTTCGCCCGAGACAAGAGTCTGCCGAGGAATAGCAACACAGAAAGCCTCTTGATCATGGGCGCCAGGACTCAGCGTTCGTGCTTGAAAAGATGCCGTTGCTTGACCGCGAAAGACACGCCTGGAGCGTGGGCTAGTAACAAAGGTCTATTCCATAGAGAGGGTATCTCAAACGCTGCATCTAAGCCTACATGCCATGCTGGACTTTAGCCGCTCCTCCAAAAATGTCAATATCATAAATTACAAGTCGCTTACGATCAAAGTCGAGCGTCCTGTTTTTCCGCATGAATTCCTCTTCAAGTGCCATGATATGGCTCCACGGGTACGAGGCCCTTTATGCTTTCGCTCTCCTGCCTGCCGATCTCCTCGTCCATGTCTCGTTCCTCCTCTTGCTCCACGATCGTTGTGACATGTATGCCCGAGGTGAGAGCATTCGGCGATGTGCGACCATGCGAAGAATTGCTGCTTTGACTTCCTTCCTCCATCTCTTTTATTTCAGATGTGCTGAACTTCTTCCCCAGTCGGCTGAAGCGGCCGCTTTGCTTCTCGTTTCCCGTCTGACTTCGATTTGCTGATATGTGAGACTGGCATTTGCCTCTTGTCGCAGGACCGCTAAGCTCAAATACTGGCGTCACGCGCCGAGAACCATTGCTTGATGTGAACAGATGTGGGAAGAATCTTGTCACGCAGCCTTTTAGCGTTGGCAGGCACGAGCACAGAATGCCGACATTGACCTCAGTGCTACTCCAGATTGCCGCTAGTGGATTGTCCCAGCTTACATCGCTCGAGACTGAGATGGCGTACAGCGCAGATAGCCGCAACACTGATATGATGCACACCACGCCTCCGAGACCGAAGACGGCCATCAATATGTATCGTTGTTTTTTTGGTATGTTCAATGACTTCAAGACAGGCAATGGAATGATGGCAGTGGCCAAGTCTGTTGCGATATTGACGGCAGCGTTGGAGAACCTGGTCTAGATTAGCGATCGTTATAGATTATGTCTCAGAGCTTTGACTTACCAGACTGCCAAGCGATTTAGGCATGTGCCTTCTGAACCATCCCAGAACGAATGAATGGGCCAACAAGCAAAGAGTGCAGATAGGAAAGCCCACATTGTCCAGCCGACGATTATTGCAATCAAGGCGAAGCACGCTCTGCGGAATCGTCGGTTCGGAAATATCCTGAGGTATTGCAATATGATCGATAGCTTTGCAAAGCACAGCGCAAGGTAGTATATCCAGACAGATGCCCAGAACCATATCAAGGAGTACTTGTTCTCATGCTCAGTAAGCGTATCGGAATGCCTTCCCATTCCGTACTTCACCTGCATACACATTGTAGCGGTGAGAACGATAGTGAGGGCGAGCGCGATCGAATTGAACAAGTCGTCCAGTCCAGCATTGTGAACGATTCGTGTTCGTGTGTATATTCGAGCGACCGTTGCGAGGAAAGCCAGTATGGTGAAAGCGATCGTGACGCCGGTGACAGCATCTCCTGGAGCATGTCCACCCGCGGCCATCGTGCTGCCGCCGATACCACAGCGGCGTCGAGCGTATCGACCAAATAAGGTTCAGCCCTTTGCCTGAATGTAGATTTCGGAGAACGAGTGTCGGTCCCAGTTCGAGCCAAAGATTTAGGGAACCATAACGAAGGTGCAATGATCTAGGACCGAGGCCACGGAGTGTCCAAGATGAAAGCTTCAATCCACAAGCACCATCAATGTACCCTGCAGCACGCTGCTCTGTCCTCGAAGTTCTCCCGCTCTCAAGTCACAAAATCTTCTTGGTGTGGAGGCGAGCGGAGAAGCAAGAAGACACAGGTCGTAAAGATCGTCAAGCGGTTATGTGTTCATGACGGGCTGCAAGTGACAGCCACGTGGAGGGAGGGTCGTTTGATCACCGAATTCTGTGATCAGAAAAGCGGAATGGTGAGCATGGGTGGAGTAACGCACAAACACCATTCTGTGGCTAGCAAGGTAGTACAAGAAGTGGGAACTGGTCAGTGGGTCAATGTGGCAATTGAAATCCTGGAGATCACCCTTTAGACAGAAGATAGCGCTTCTGGTTGCAGAATGCATCTTCTTCGTCGGACTTCACTTGACGATACGCACAGGTATCAGGCAACATCGTCTCTTGCAATACCCCAAAAACCGAGCGCCTTCGATGGCACAAGCCGGCGTGCGGTGAACAGCGCCATGCAGCTTCTGTTTGACAGCATCTGACTCGCAGCGTGCAGTTTTCGCGAAGCATGTGGGATCGCGTCAAAGACCCTTGGCGAAATGCTTCTCTGAAGCGAAGTTCTGCCGTCGTCCAATTTGCAAGTCGTGGAAGTGATCGCCAGGAACTGGGGTGGAAATATTACCAGATGGAGATGATCGGCTGAAGACTTTGTAGATTTCGACGAGTCAAGCCGTGCCTGAGGTCGCTAGCACAAATACCAGAAGTTGTTCCTGAATCCTTTGCTCATGAGGAATTTGTGCCTGCACGGCATCTCGGCGCCACCTTTGCCAATGCCGAGGACATGTGAGCTCCTGTTGTAGCACAAGTCTCAAACACGCGAAAACTGCACAGTAAATTGTTCCGCGATGCAACATAATCTAATGCTCCATGTCAGCACGTCACATCACGATGGCTGCCACTTTCCGTTTTGGCTGCCGCCGGCATCATTCAAAAGCCATCAACAGATGTCCATCGGGGTTTTGAGAGAAGGGAAGGCCTTGTCTTTCAGCTGTCTGGTCGGAGATAAAAGCCCAAGTCATCGGTATGCTCCGTTGCACGCGCAAAGCACGCGCTGACATTCGGATCGCCGCGTCGTGGAGCTGGCCGGGGATGACTCGGAGTCTGCAAGATATCGTACGACCATTCAAGTACACCAGTATTCCATTCTCAATGGTCGACTGATAAGTGTAGACGCGTTTTGACTCAGATGATTTTGCTGTGAGGAAGTGATGAAGTTGGACTTGAGCAGGAGAAAGTTCATCCCGAGAGTTCAGCCAAGCCCCCTTCGGCGAACGGACCGAAGCGTGACCCTGTGCCAAATTTGGAAATCGCGACGTTGCATGTGCTTCGAGCTGTGATGCCCCATAACTTCAAGTCCATGCGATCAATGCTATAGCACAATCTCGACAAAGGCATAGTATTGCCAAACAAACCCACCATGCACTCAAGTTTAGTGCGCATCCAGAACGTCTTTGGCTTCTTTACATCAGTAGCCTTCGCAGTAGCAGCAGCCATTGCAGTCAGCGTACTTCTAAGCCCACAAGCACCATCAGCCGCTCTAGACCTCAAGAATGTGCGAGTGTATGTGCACAACTAGCCTTGGAAGACATGAGATGCCAAGACTGACTGTGATGTGCAGAGTCAAAGGAAGACCGCACTACTACTCGACCAAGCGCGAAGAATATGCCCACGTAACCTTTGACCTCGACGCCGACCTCAGCTCCCTCTTCAATTGGAACACAAAACAGGTCTTCGCATACATCACCGCATCATACCCCTCGAAGAAGCCAGGCGTGATTCCCGACTCCGAGATCGTTGTCTGGGACGCCATCATTCCTCATGACCTCGCACCTTTCCACCCGAATACGTATCTCCACCCTACACCCAGTGGACAGAAGAAGAAGTCGAAGAAGCGATCGCCGGACGCCAAAGCATATCCTCCTGGTACTGAGCCGGGAATCATACGTTTGAAGGATCAGAAGCCCAAATATCAGATCACGGATGTGTCAGGTAAGATGGCGGAGAGGGAGAATGCTACTTTGACACTCCATTGGAATGTGCAGCCTTGGGTTGGCCTTTTGACTTGGACGAACACGAATACATATGGTAGATGGCAGGGTCTGAAGGGCGGCAAGAGCAAGTCCTTCACATTCCCTGCGTTGAAAGCAAGTGAGACAGTCAAGAAGGAAGATCTCAAGACTGAGACTGGTGCGGAAAGGAATAGGGGAAGTCCAGCATAGTCGTATAAGTCGAGTATGGCTGCTGAAGAACTGATCATGCTGATTGAACGACTGAGCGCTCACCCATTTCATCATCTCCAAAGAATATTCTCCAGTCCACGCCGACCTCGATTCGAACCCTCCCACAGCCTGACCTCACCTCACCTCGCCTCACTTCTCAAAGCCAACCCACATATACAATCTCAACTTCACTTGTAACTCATAGACCAATCACAAAGCTCAATATTCCGCAGGCTTAGTGGTGAGAGCGATTGCGTTCTAGATCCCTGCAATCGGCGAGCGAAGTTGATGCTCATAATGAGACCTGTCAGGCAGGAATAAAATACAGAGGATATAACTTGTTAAATCAGGTTTGCTCTATCTCTGATGACACCACTCCGTGTGGTGACACAAATGTAGGAGAGTTTCTTTTTGCTCTTCTTTGGGGCAGATCAGTAAGATGAGGCTGTGATGGGTTTCCGAAGGAGCTGTGGGCTTTTGACCTTCTGCAGTGAGCGGACGGATTGAACTCGTGAATTTACAAGTTTTCAGACATCGCATTCATTGCTGACTCTCATTCAGACTTAGCTCGCTCAAGTATAGAAGTCTGCTATCGAGTCACAATCATTGTGAACTCCGCGCTACCAAAACTCATCGCTCGCTTGTACTTCAATTTCAACTCTGTCGATATCTTTCCTCTTACTCACTCCCCATCCTCAGCCCTATCCCAAGGCAAAAGACTCCCCCAAATCGGATGCTGATCCCGCTTCTTGCCCAGTCCATCTTTAATCTTCTTTGCAAGCTCCCACTCCTCATCGCAATCAAACATATCAGGTTCCCAACGATCAATAATCCCGTAGATCTTTTGTAAGATCTCATCTGACTTCAAACACTCCTCCACAATCAAGCCCCTATCGACTTCAAGCACATCTCTTTTGCTCCAGATGTAGACATCAAGTCGATATTTCTCTGCGACGAGACTTCGTAAGTGTTGAACACGTGCTGCGGAGGAGTTTTCTCTTCTTCTGGAGATTTGCTCGTTTGCGAGTGCTTCTAGGCTTAGAGTCTCCTGCAGGCGACGTTCGCGTTCTTTTTGTTGAGCTTCGATTCGGAGGCGTTGTTGTTCTCGATCGAGATACTCTTGTCTTTCCCTTCGCAATTGTTCTGATTGTACGGCATCGAGCTCTACTGCTGCGTGAATCTCGAAGGCAGCTGGAGATTCGTATTGTCGAGCAGAGTTGGGCGAGAGCGGAATTGCGGCAACAAGAGGTTCTGGTTTGCCAAATGGAATCACATTAGGTACATGCGATTCACGTTTGGTCTTCTTGAGCTACTTCAACAGCTTCATCGCGCAAGTCCTATTCAGCAGGCTATTGGTGGTCATGAAGGTGTTTCCAGGATCATACTGGTATTCGATTGTCCAGAGTGCAGGGTGCAAGATTGATAGATCTCTTCAACTGGAGGCCGCAAGCTGCCGTGGCGCTAGGTCTGGCAATACTGGCTCAGCCTTACTGGCGGCTCAGAAATCCTGATTATCTGGTTCATTGAGTCATGGCTGAGGCGATTTTCTTAAGTGAAAGTGGCTTTCCGGGCGGCCTCCCTGGACCTTTGGCCTCCTGCCTTTCATGCACTGGGGCGATGCGCATCGGCGGCTGCCAGCACGCTGAACTCAAAACTCAGCCGTGTCGGACTCGAGCCGCTCGGGAGTCCTTCTGTCACAACCCAGACAGGATGGATCTCGTGGCACATCAGGATGAGACGTGAGAACAGGGCGTAGTTGGGTACGCTCGACGGGAACGTTTTCGGGACATTTGCCGATAGATCCTTCTGTATTGATTTTCACACTGACGAGTAGTCGAGCATATCTGATTGCAGCTAGTGAGGGCACTTGAAGATGGGATTCATGGTTCGAACGCGGCGAGTCGAATGCAATTCCAATCGCAAGAAATGCTAGGGCACATCAAGTTCTGATCTGCGTGCTCATTGCTCAATCATACAAGTCATTTTCTCCACTTCTCGCAAAGTAAGGAGAATTGCTCGGCCAGTCAACTTCCAGCGAGACCTCACGATTCGCAATGCTTGTCTGCTTGAGAAGCAATTCGGCCCTCAAATGTCTGGCTGTGAGCTTGAAACGCCACATGAATGGTCCAATCTCTCTCTTGGCTGGAGGTTGTCGCGCAGCGCTGTGTCTGAGACTCCATGTCGCTCGATCCAGGTGTTGAGAAAGGTCGTATGTGACCTGAGCTACTCGTGCGACCTCTATTACACGCGTCAGTATTGTTCAATGTATAGGAGCATATTTGCATACCATGTTGACCGTTTAGCCACTGCTCGGGTGCATCGTCGTCCTCTGAATCATCCATAGGATAGCTGAAAATGGAGAATTCGGGTACGCCTTGTTCGTGAGGGTTGGCAGTGCAGTAGAATGCGGCACTCTCGAAAATCGTCTCGGTGGATGAAATGACGAGATCGCCTCTCTTGAACAACCACTCGAACTGGCCGTTGTTCACGATACCATAGCTTTTCATCAACGCACCCGTATAACGTGCATCTCCGTGGTTGCCTGTGCAAGTCTAGTCAGCCTGTGCGAAGACGGCAAAGAATGGATCGTTGGCCGACTCTTTTCAATGCCATAGACGACCCCGCCTTGGACTACGGCAGTGACACTATCTTTGTCAGTTGATCATGCATGAAAGTTGAACCAGCAGTGGACGCACGATTTATCTTTGTCAGGCAAACGAAGCCCTATTTTGCGCATTGCCAGACTTTCTTTGAGCTTTTCTTGTAGATACGGCGAAGCTCCAAATCCGCCAACGAGCAGAACATTCTATCCACAGATCAGCATGGCAATGATGCATACGGCGTTATCCACTTACTTTGACACGGCGGTTCTTTCCCGTGCTTACTTGCTCGAGCTGATCTAGTATCATCTTCACAATGCCACTGACGCATGTATCATCAGACGTCGCATTTCGTCCCTTGAAGAGTTAGTCATGGTCTCCAGTTGGGTAGCTACACACTCACCATTTCAAGGTCAGTTCGACCTCTTTGACTCGGGTCCCCAGGCTCAGATTGTTCAAAGGCTCAGGCAGATCTAGTATGATGTCGCTCTTATCTGTTTTTGAAAATGCAGCTTTCTTGATATTGAAGCGAGTCATGAGAGCTCTCATTGCACTATTCTCTCGTGCAAACGGGCTGATTCGTTGTTGCCGTGCATTCTCCCGGTCGATACTGGCGTAATTGTCGGCCTTGATTTCATCTCTTAACCAGTTCTTGAAGGCAGTATCAATGAATGATGAGCCCCATTGGCCACCTGCGACCGTCAGCTGAATTATTGCACACATCGTCATAACAAACCTGTAGGCTCGGTAGCCTTTTCGAGCTCGAGCAAAGGTTTGACTTGCTTGACCTGGAATGAAACGACATCAACTGTGCCTCCGCCAGCGTCGCAGAGTATGAAACAATCGTCGACCTGTAGTCTGTGAGTGCCGATTCTAAGGACAAATCTGCTCATATGGATACGCACTTTAAGGAATTCCCTATCGCGTTCCTGAATATCCTTCGCAGTGAAATGCGACGCTGCTTCCGGCTCGTTCACCAAGATAGTGTCTTGTAACGTATTGAGATTGGTTTTGTTGAATCCCGCTTGTCTGACCGCTCTGAAGATAGAGTTGTACGCTTCATAAGACCAACCCTGAGTGACAGTCAGAAACAGCCACGACGAGACAAGTCGATATGCTTACCACGGGCACTGTGCTGACAATGTCGACGGGTGTCTTAGTGCGCTGCATCGCGGACAGGGGAATACTCGTTGTTTTACCATCAGAGTTCACACGCCACCTATTTGGCAACCTTCCTGCCCCGATGTAGAGGCCGCAGGATCACGGCAAGGCTGGGGATGCTGCTACGCCCTGCTGCAGCCTTGAATTTTGGCGGTAAAGTTCATTCCATCTGGTTCAGGGCTAAATACCTCATGCGACGAGTGGCTGACGATTCCGCCAGCATGGAGGCCAGGCTGTCTATTACATGTACGTTGCGTCTCCGTCCTATAGCTCTTTTCCTCTTGGACCTTGCTCTGTCGAACACCTACTCATATCAGCAATCAGACAGCCTCGTATGGCCACGCAAGTTCCAGCGATAATGCCGTCCTCGGTCGATACGTCTTGTGTGTCTCCGAGAGCCGCCGATGCAAAGAAGGGATACAACATCAAGAGGAAGGCTCATAACGCCCTACAAGCCATCATCCCACATCGCAACCGTGCTAGATCTCATGCAGACAGCACTGATGCCGCCAGCTTAGACTCTTTGACCACTCAGCCTGGTCGGAGTCATCCAAGATATGCTGTGCAAGATTGTCGTCAGTTGGAGAACACAGAACTGTGTGAAGTCACAACGCGAGGGACATTGCACCGGCCCGAAGCCGAACATGAGCTTCCGCTGCCAAGAAACCAGCAGTCTCCCGAGTCTCCCGATGAACAAGCATACGAACTAGGCTCATTCAATCACGAAGGACCCTTGTTGACATCTCTCACCTTCAGTCCATTCCAACATGACGAGCGACATCTGCATGAACTTGAAGACACGCGGAAGAAGCTCGAAGATGCTCGCATCGACAGGCAAAACTTGATCGAGCGGCACAATGCAGAAGTCGACGGACTCAATGACAGATTGCAAACTCTAGGGGCAGCGCGGGATATCGGAATCACCAATGAGCTGGAGCTATCGCGTCAGCTGAAGGAAGAAGAGGAGCGGCTGGCGCAGTTGAAGAGTGCACATGATAAGGAGAAAAATGACCTTCTGCAGGACAACAATGATCTTCTTCAGGAGAAAAATGATCTTGTGCGAGAGCATAAGGTTGCGATTAAAGATCTGGAGCAGAGTTATGGCAAGAAGGAGGCTGCCCTGAAGCAAGACCTCCAGAATGACCGGCGCGAATTGACCAATGCTCACCAGGCTGAGTTGGCCTTAGAGAGACAAAAGCATGCCGACGGCGTCGATGTATTGGTCAAGGAGAGAGAGACAGCCCAGAACGCGGCGCAGGCCAAGCTGAGCAGCTTGCAAGACTGATGGCAAGCTGCGTGAGCAGTTCGTGCAAGTTCAGCAACTTGTCGAGGATCTGAGTAGATTGAACTGGAAGACCGAGCAACAATGCTGGACCGAGCAGATCTTTCGGAGTCTGAGAGATCGTCAAGACGGCCGTCGAGCCTTGAGGAATGCTATTTTGCGCGACCTTGTGTGGAATTCTCTTTTTGAATTCATCTTCAGTAGTCCTTTCCGAGTCTTTGGCGAAGAAGGTCGGAAACTAGAGAAGGAGTGGCTTCAGAAATGCGACGGAGATCACAATGCTTATGCCAGCTTGGAGGATACCTGGCCCGAGGCTACATCATCGAATTGTGAGTCGCGGCTCTCCGAAAGAGCGAATTTGGAGATTGTCCCTTGGCCAATCGCATCAGCAAAAGCTGAGCGGTGGCGCTATATGACAATCAAGGAGTGCCGAGATTCCCTCATGCAGAGACTATCAGAGTGGGACGCGCGCGCACGTCTCAAAGAAGGCTTCAAGAAAAGTCTTGATGCTCTCAGCATGGCACTCAAGAATCGACTTCAGGACATTGCACACGTGGATGCGAAGTGTCTCCAGCTCATTGAGAAGCTTTGCAAAAAGGCTGCGGCCATGTGGCTTGACTTCGCAATGCACAGATGCCGTATCGTGATCGCTTTGATGAATGACCCAGCGGTCTCACAAGCTGAACGAATCATGAAGCTGCGACACAACGGTTTGGTGTTGACAGTGACGCCTATGCTGGGGCGATACGGCAACGTCAAAGGGGCAGAACTAGAAAGCTTCACCAAGATCGATGAGGGTGCGAAAGACATTCTCGAATATGCGTGAGTTCGTGTTTGGCTTAATTGACTGGATCATAGACTCGCCACAAGTTCCTCTAGAGTCTTAGTCGTTGATGTCCCATACCTTCTCTTCGTCAACGCACGAACGCATGATAGGAACATGACGAGTGGCTAGCAGTGTTTGCGCTGCAAAGAAGGCGTTTCAAGGAAGCCAACACCGGCGTTTCCATCACGAGAGGCTCATTGTTCCGCCTGCATTCACACAGAGGCGCTCGAAGGCAGCAGCCTGCTGTCGCAGGGCACACTTCAAGTCTTGGCGGGCCCAGCCTCACTTCCGTAAGGCGAACACGTCGGGCCAACAGGCGGCCTCGACCAGATGACGAACCCATTACGTCCGCTTGCGGCCTCCAAGAGTTCAGACCGAGTGTCTAGATCTTGCGAACCATGGCTGCTGAAAGCGACGATGAATAGCATGAAATGAGCTCGAAAGGCACCAGGTGGGCGAATAGCGCCAAGACCTCTAATACCATGCACTTCCAACACGTCTACTCTCTAACATCTATTCGCCTGGTCTTGAGATGATCCTTCATCTAGAACAGTTAGCCACTATTAGGACCTGTTGAATAAAAGTTTTACTCACCTCAGCAACAGCATCATACCCCCAAGCCCACTTCAAGAAAGCAGGACTCATGAAATCTGCCTCCCGATCCGGCTCAAGATCTTTTAAACTCACAGTCTTCGCACTCTTCTCCGTCGCCTCTCTGTTTCCCTCACTCTCATGACCCTGCGAATAAACCTGATGATTCGTCCTTGCCCAATCCTTTATCCGACTGACTCTCGGCATCCTCACCTCTTCCCAAAGCCTCGTAACCTCAGGAACACCAAGTTCGAGATGCTTCGAAAGCAAATACGAAAGCACAGCAACATCTTCAACAATCATACTAAACCCCTGCGCAGCATCTGGAAACATCCCATGAGCTGAGTCTCCCAACAACACGAGTCTGCCGTTCTTGGAAGTCCAGGTTGGGAGGTCGGGGACTTCGCCTAAACGCCAACGATCACAGGACTTAGAAATCTCGAGGATCTTCTTTAGGGTGGCATGATGGTATTTGTAATTCTCTCGCAAGAATTCAATGTCTCCATCTTCGTCCCAGAGTTTCGTGTCTTCGCTTTCTGGAATAGTGACGCTGAAGATTCCAGCGAAGAGATGGAGTGCCGGATGGTAACGGAGGACGGCGTAACCTTTGCTGCTTGTCCAGACGTTGAGTTCGGAGTCGTCGACTATCGACTTCGTTTCTGAGTGTTGTAGCATTTCGGATTCGTGCAGGAAGACTTGATGCAGAGCGACGCTGCCGATCTTAGGGCCTGGAGCTTCTGGGACTATCTTCGCTCGGAGGCGAGACGGGATTCCGTCAGCGGCGAGCAAGAGGTCTGCTTTTATCGTCTTGCCTGAGTTGAGAGTGACATAAGCAGACTTGTCGTCTTCAGACACGTCGGTCACTGTTACGCCGAATTCGATGTTGGCACCAAGCGTCCTTGCTTGGTCAATGAAGACTCTCTGAGCAGCGTCACGAAAAGTACCCCAATCGGGATGCCCGGAAGCGGCAGTGAAAGGCTGTCGTCTTAGCAAGATCTCTCCAGAAAAGCCGCTTCGATAATTTGAGGCTGGTGTTTCGTCTGAGGGTGCGTTTACCTGCCGCAGGAATAGGAATTCTCAACCGGAATAAGAATAGATCTTCCTAATAGTCGGAATAATGTAAAAACCGGGTTTTACTAGTAAACGAGTAGGAATAGGTTTTTCCGCGGTATCGGTAGTGTCCGTATTCGTTCTAAATTAGAACGCTAATTTATCGCGTCGCGTTACCTAGTATCTCGCTCTTTCTACTACTATTATTATTACTATCGCTATATTATTTCTAACTCTTATCTATCGTTATATAATAGCGAAGATACCTATAAAGAAGGCTTCGGCGGCGAATACGAGTAAGGTAGTATCGTCGGTAAAGAAGGCGAAGAAGAATAAGGTCGTTAGATCGTAGTTTCCGAAGATTACTAAATATAAGTTAATATATATTAAAGTAATACTAGGCGCTCTTAAGAAGCTTAAAGATAGAGGTAAAATAACCGATAACTAGACCTTTAAAGCGACTAAATAGTATATTCTTACTACGGCGCTATCGTTAAAGTATAAGCTATTCTTTAAATAGGAGTCCTTAAAGGGTAAATAGCGCGAGTTAAAGAAGGACTTTAGGCCGTACGCGAAGTACTTAAAATACTTTAGTAGTTAGAATAGCGCTTATCCGCCGGCGCCTAACGATCTAGCTATTATATAGATATATTTCGAAGCGTATAAAGAGTATCGAGATTATAAGTTTATAATACCCGAGTTTATAGCGGAAATAGAAGAGATATACGAAAGAGATATAGCGACTAGCGATAATACGGTTAATAGATAGGCGCTTACTAATACGGACTCTAGAAGTAAGATAGACGAGGTAGAAGAATCTAAGAAGGAAGAAGTTAGCTTAAACGATAAGATAGAAGAAGATAAGGATATTAATCTAAACGACCTCTCTAAGTATAAGAAATAAGCTATTATTACTATATAGAATACTAAGCGCTATAAGAAGGTAAAGGCGAAGGTATAGGCTACTTAGAAAGTAAGTAGTATCTCTACTAAGGAATACGAGGCTTCTATAAAGAAGGTTATACTATCCTTCTAGTAGACGTTAGCGACTTTTATAAAGTCCGTTAAGAAGTCGAATACTATAGTAGGATTAGCTATTTCGAGGATTAGTAATCGACTAATAGACGAGGCTATACTTCCGAATATCTCCTTCGAAGATAAGATACTTATTCTTACTAAGATTAGTAATAAGAAGGGCTCTATCTAGTACGTATAGCTTACCGTCGGTTAGCTTAAAGATAGTAATAAGAACGAGCTATTCTCGAAGTACTTCGTCGCCCTTCTCGGACGGATTAAGGCGGCGTAGAAGGCTCGAGATAAACAAATATAATAGTAGTAGTATATACGGTCTTAGCTTATTAGAGACTATCCGCTATAGTAAGGTAACTAGTAGTAAAGAGATTATTATAAGAGATTAAGTTATAATAGCTAGAAAGCTAAAGTTAAATTTATCTATATCCGTACGAGAGCTAATTTTCTATAGTTAGGTATATAAAGAGTAAAGAACTTATCTAGTAATAATATAGGTATTTAAATTAATTAGACTTTATTAGTATTCGATTAAGCTTTAATAAGTTATATATATAACTAGCTTTTATATAAATATAAGTTCTTTACTCTTCGAAGCCTAAACTTAACCCCGCTAAGGCCGTATAAATATAACGTTAAGCTATCTCGAAGAGGATTAAGAAAGGATAGATAATATCGTTAATAGACTTAGAGAGGAAGAAATAGTAGATTCGCCTAATAAAACGCCTATTAAATCCTCCGAATAGTACGCCTATATACTACCTAACCTCCGCTCTACTCCTCTAGCGCCTCCTATAGTCTATATATATCTAAACCGTTTTCTTCGTAGTATCTTATATAAGATATCTATATACCCTATACTAATTCTTCTCGAAATATCTACCCTTCGCTACTAACGATATCTTCTTCGCTCGGTCTATCTTTAAGCTTAAGAAGGCCCTTATAAAAGTCCTTATCTAAAGGAGTATTATCTAAGTTATCGAAGTCGTATAGGTAGCTCTTACTCTCTAGCGGCTATATACTATAGTTTAAGATAAAGTTATAAAGGATAAAGTAAGAGGTAATAAACCTAAGCTAAGTAATAAGTAAGTAACTAGCGTATATACCTTTAGCGAGTATTTTAAACCTCTTCTTTAGTACGCCGAAGAGCCTCTCGATAACGTTACGAAGCTAAGAATACTATAGGTTATATAACTCTTCCTTATTCTTAGGCCGTAGCTCCGCCTTAATAGTCTCTTAAAGGTAATATCTCGTATACTAATATAGTATAATTATTCGTTTCTTATTAAACGAGTAGCTAGTATTAGCGAGATAATATCGCCCTTTAGGTACGATAAACCCTCCTTATCTAACGGCTCTATCGTAGACTATAGTATCTATAGCGGAGCCCTTATAACTAACTAAGATATAGTATAACCTTATATTAAACCCGTACGCCGCTATAATATTAGTAGATATCTATCCTTTATAATTATACTAAGAAGACTAATCTTCTATAGATAGATTAATAGTAATATAGCTACTATCGAGGGCTCCGAGTATACTATAGAAGAATTAAAATTTACCTAGCTCTTTACCTAACTTCGTACTAAAGTTTACTATCTTCTCGTATAGTAAGCTATCGCCGCGAGGGACTTTAATATAGTCGTTCTATATACGATATAAGATCTTACTAACCTCTTTAAGTATTCTAGTAAAGGTCCTTATCGAGTACTAATATAATCTTCGTAGCTCCCTTATCGATATATTATTATATACGAAGTTATAGAATATTATTACCTTCTTAGTTATAGAGATATACCCTTCGCTAGTTAAACCTCGCTCTTCTAACTCTTTAATTAAATCTACTAATACCTCTTACCGTAGGCCTATCGTATAATAATAATAGTCCGGCGGACTATAAAGATATTAAAATACCTCTCTTCTACTCTTCTTAGGCTCCGTTAACGTTTTTACTACTCTAGCCGGTTTATACTATCGAAATTTACGTCTTATTCGGCGTCTTAAGAGAGCGGCGGAAATAGCGAGTATAGCGCTAGTAATCGCGCCGATTGCGACCGTAAAAGCGACTATATTGTCTACTATATCGATATAAAGAGCTAGGAGTTAAATAGTAGTAGTATATAGGTATACGAGAGATGCGATAAGGTACGAGATACGAGACAAATACGCTAGTACTAAGAATAGTAGTAAAATCCTCGATTTTAAGTAGGTCTAGAAATCTACCCCTATTACCTACCTATCTAGGTATACCGCGCTCGGATAATACTCGTAGGCCTATACGTAGCTTAGGTATACCTATTCCGACTATTTAAACCGGTTTAGAAGGTAAACGAATAGGTTTTTGAAAAGAGGGTTGGTTTGAGACCTATAGGAACGAGAATACCGACTACAGGTAAACGCACCCTGAGATTGCTTTAAATCGAGGACCGAGACCCCATTCTTGGAGGAAGCGTGAGGCGTTGGGTCGGATCATGATCTGCCTCTTGTCAGCATAACAAGTCTTCTCTGCATGAAGATGAAAAAGTAGGGATGTTACTTACAGCGCCGCCCTTGGGATTGAAGGAAGAATTTCTTTCGTATAGCTAAGACGGTGTTTTGTCAGCTCGAAGCGTTGTCATCGTGTCGTCAATACTGACTGTAACATTGTGTCCATCCTTGGCAAAGCGAAAGGCTGCACATAGACCTCCGAGACCTGCACCAACAATCACGATGTCCAGAGGCTTGGTAGTCGTCATGGTCTATCGTTTATATTCTAGTGGACTCGTGTAGATTGGTTGGTATGAAAACGAGAAAAGATGAAAAAAGATCGACAATGATATCTTATCGCATGGGACGCGGTCACCTAGATTGAGGCAATGCCTTAAGCTCGTACCATCGTATAAGGAATGAGATCGGACACATACGAACAGCAGAGAAGTCGACATCGGTACATGTAGTTCGTTCTTCGTTTCTTCAAATATGCGGCAGAAGTGATAGGTAATCGACAAAGATTTAGCATTTACCAGGACAGGGAATGCATGCGCGAACGTGATGACTAACCTTCTTCCTGTGAGCCAGTGAGGTCTCTTCTTATCCTCCGGACTGTCCATGGGAATCTTTGACATTGCTATGCTGACTCAGTGATGGGTGCTGGTATATCAACTCCGCTTGCCCATGGGCAGACGAGAGCTTCGAGTCGGAGCCGAGTCGCAATTGCCTTTGGTCTTGGCCAAAGTGCTATCCAGAAGAAGGTCGACGGCATTTGCATGTTCAGGTTCACGACGTCCTTGCGCAGAAGATCTGAAAGGGAGCTAGTCAAGTCAATCATATTTTGATTAGTGCCTGATATGCGCGTCGTGCGTTCAATCCTAGCATCGCACATCCCTATCATTACATCTCATGACAGTATGGGTATCCGACCCTGAAAGGTCATTGTCGTTCTGTTTTCCAATTATACCTGATCTCCAGCAGGTTTCTTTGTCTTCTCCCGTTTCGCCCAGTATCCGGATAGATCGCCGACTGGCAACGGCCACGCGAAGCCGACAGCATCCATGACTTGCACGAAGAGCAAGTACCAGCCAAGCAGCGATGTGACGAACCAGAAGCCACCAGTCGCCTAGTTTCGTCTTTGTTAGTGGAGAGTGAGGAAGATTGCTGCTTGTGCGACTTACCTCAAGCAGTCTCTCATACAGAACCATCTCGCCAAGGCCCATTTTCCAGAATGAGGCAGAAAGCGTGAGGAAGCCGATAGATACTGTGAAGAACACCAGCACGAAGACGATGTTCACGCGGAGGGCACCGACAAGGAAGATGAGGCTGAGCATGCCGGCGGCGAGTGGCTGAAAGGCTGATCTCGGCATTAGTGACTGAACTCAACATCGAGCCTCCACACGATGGCTTACCAAGAGAGGACCAAAAAGGTCCCTCCATGAGACCTGCACGGTACTCTTGATTTTGTGTCTGATAGTTGCCAGTCGGGGGTGCAAACGCGCCGGCAGTGTCAAAGTATGGCTGCAAAGTCGCTGCCCAACCGAAGAGGATACCGCCTGTAGCATGTTCGTAAGCTGCTCGCAGAACGATCAATGTGGCCATCTGCGATCTTACCATAGATGAAGAACACGATAAAGGAAAAGGTGTTGCCAAGGAAGAACTCAAGAATCCCTCCAAGCCACAAACATGGCCCTCCGAAAGAACAGGAAACCGCTGAGTATGATCAGCAGCTGTTCCGAACTTGTGCTGGCGTTGAGATACGTACGAAGTAGCCGCGCCCAATTGTGTAGAACCACGCCATCCCAGGAGCTGGCAAGACAATGGCGTTAAGGCCACCACAAAGCCTCCCGCCTTTCACTTGCCCTTGTGGCTGCAAGTAGAGCCGCTCAAATTGCTCAGGAGTCATGGTAATCGACCCAGTCGTCCTGATGCGTTCCAAGGCCTCTGTGGCCATGTCGCGAGTGCTGTCACCTCCATTCTGGTGGAATTCGATTGGCTTCTCGTCGTTGCTACTGTAGTTGCCATTGGTATGGTTGCCGTCTGCGGCCATCTTGGCGGTACTCTGGTCGATCGAAGCTATGAGTTGTATGGCAATAACCACAAGACTGGTTACAGAGAGCAATGGTAGCAAGACCGAGCAGGACCACCTACCTTGTAGAGAGGGGAAGAGACCAGATATACAAGAGCTCGTGCTCACGGCCATTGACCCGTGTGCCCGGCTTACGGTTTCTTGAGTCGATAGATGGATTCAAATGTCCCCTCTTGGTGTGTCATCCTGCTGCTGATGCTGATGATCTATAGCAGAGCATAGGGACAGGCTGTTGCCAAGCCATGCGGCGGTCTCCATCCATGCGGATCACCAGGAATCGCATTGTGCTTTTTCGGTCGCAGCGTCTGTGGTCACTCCCTCCATGCCACTAATCATTGCTACTTTTCTGGGTTCGTAGCCCTAGAGCAGTCCTGAAGAAATGACGCAGCAGCCTCGTCCGGGTACCCACGGACCTGGAAAGGTGGAGGCCGAGCAGCAACTCATATGCAGATTCGGGGTAGCGCCTTGTGGACGTCTTGTCGAGCTGCACAAGTACCTTACTTCCCCACGGGGAGAGGAACATGTGTGTCAGTGCGGA
This sequence comes from Pseudocercospora fuligena, assembly GCA_014298035.1. NCBI lineage: Eukaryota > Fungi > Ascomycota > Dothideomycetes > Mycosphaerellales > Mycosphaerellaceae > Pseudocercospora > Pseudocercospora fuligena. The sequence goes on along the minus strand of JABCIY010000313.1, from coordinate 7,908 downwards.
GGTAAATGGTGATTCGAGTAATGCCCTATAAGACCGCTGATCTTCTCGCAAAGCGGTACCTGCCCGAGAAACCTGATCCTGTCAGCATGCAACATTTGACGATGAATTGCTGGCGTTCGATCTTGAGCGTTGCAGGAAGACCATATACTTGGCTACAGCGTGTCATTTGGAAGCGCGGCGTATACACCGCGTGATGTGAGCTTCGAGCTTCCAAGATGATGGATAAGTAATCATTCTGCAGTCGAGCACGATTCGTCAGTCAAGATGAAGTCGATACTGGAGCGGAAGATTGCTGCAGCGCAAGGAATGTGCATAAGCTCAAGTCGAATGGCGGCCTTAATTTCGTTCTGTAGAATCTGCGAAGCATTGCTTTCACTGATCGCGCGCTGGAGGTTGATACTTTCAAGATGTGCACTGCAGGTACTATGATGAGGGGAGAAGCCGAATAGCACGTTGCGGATGCCACTACTTTGCGCGTTTGGCGCTCGCTTTTGCCAATCCTGAGTTGCGGCAGGAGATCACCGCAATTTATGCAGTCGCAGGCATGCATAACTCGTCAGTGTAGATGCAAAGCAGCATGACGAGGTCTCTTCCAAGTGTGTCTACAGACTGTTCCCACGTCCGAGGCCATACGGGCTCCATCCCTACAAGCGATTCTTCAACCTGAGATTGGTCGCTCGAAGAGTTGCCTATACGGCTAGGCAGCAGATTGGTCAAAATAGCATCGGTGTCAAGTCCCTGTATGGCCCGGCCAGGGGTGAAGAGTCTGTAGCCTGTTAGCCGGCTAGCCGCGCGAAGGTAGCTGTTTCACGATGCTCGTTATGTAGGATTCGGGGTGCGTTTACCTATAGTCGGTATTCTCGTTCCTATAGGTCTTAAACCAATCCTCTTTTTAAAAACCTATTCGTTTACCTTCTAAACCGGTTTAAATAGTCGGAATAGATATACTTAAGCTATATATAGGCCTACGAGTATTATCCGAGCGCGGTATATCTAGATAGATAGGTAATAGGAGTAGATTTCTAGATCTACTTAAAATCGAGAATTTTACTACTATTCTTAATACTAGCGTATTTATCTCGTATCTCGTACTTTATCGCGTCTCTTATATATCTATATACTACTACTATTTAACTTCTAGCTCTTTATATCGATATAGATAATATAGTCGCTTTTATAGTTATAATCGACGCGATTATTAGCGCTATACTCGCTATTTCCGCCGCTCTCTCGAGACGCCGAATAAGGCGTAAATTTTAATAGTATAAACCGGCTAGAGTAGTAAAAACATTAATAGAGTCTAAGAAAGATAGAAGAGAGGTATTTCGATATCTTTATAGTCCGCTAGACTATTATTATTATACGATAGGCCTATAGTAAGAGGTATTAGTAGATTTAATTAAAGAATTAGAAGAGCGAGGTTTAACTAGTAAAGGGCGTATCTCTATAACTAAGAAGGTAATAATATTTTACGACTTTATATATAATAACGCGTTAGTAAAGGAGCTATAAAGATTATATTAGTACTTAATAAGGACCTTTACTAGAATACTTAAAGAGGTTAGTAAGATCTTATATCGTATATAGAACGACTATATTAAAGTCCTTCGTAGTAATAGCTTATTATATAAGAAGATAGTAAACTTTAGTATAAAGTTAGGTAAAGAGCTAGATAAATTTTAATTCTTCTATAGTATACTTAGAGCCCTCGATAGTAGCTATATTACTATTAATCTACCTATAGAAGATTAGTCTTCTTAGCGTAATCGTAAAGGATAGATATCTACTAATATTATAACGGCGTATAGGTTTAATATAAGGTTATACTATATCTTAGTTAGTTATAAAGGCTCCGCTATAGATACTATAGTCTATAATAGAGCCGTTAGATAAGGAGGGTTTATTATACTTAAAAAGTGTCGAGCTAAGGAGGGCCGATAGGTATAAATAGATTATAAACTATAATAGAAGCTATAAGGAATAGTAGGGGCTAAAGTAGGAATAGTAAGTATATTATTATTATCTATAGGTTAGAGCTAAACCTAAAAGGTGTTAGCTTAGACTAGTTATATAACTATTATTATATAATCTAGTCTGCCTTAGTATCCCTTACTAGGTTACTAACTAGACTATATATTCTAATACTCCTACTTAGAATAGTTGGTCTCTAAGTCTAATCCGAACAAATATATACAATTTAGAATTTCAATTAGCTAATTAGATATAGTAGTCTTCTAGTTAGTATAGTATATCTAACTAGTAAGGTTTAATTCTTTAATCTAGAATTAATATAGTAGAATAAATCCTAATAATCTGTTTCTATTATATTCTTTTATCTTTCCTTTTAAACTACTATATCCTACTTATATTTATATTTAGGAAAGATTCTAGGTTAGCTAATTAGGTATAATAGCTTCTAGATTAGTATAGTGTATCTAATCTACTAAGTTTAATTCTTAGGCCTAGTATCTTATTTGCTTAACGGCGTTAATCGCCTTTAAGTAGGTACTTTTGTTGCCCTTTATACAAGTTGTAATTGCCTTATAAATTGCTAGAACTATAGCCCTATCTTTAGCTTAGTTAGGCTATTAGCTACTATCTCTTTTATTAGAATATATTCTACTATAATCTTTCTTTACTACTAAAGATTTCTAACCTTATTAAAGCTAATATTAATATGTTTTAATCTCTTATAGGTATAAGTATCTTTAATAAGAGTTAAAGCTACCTAGTTATTACCTATAATCTAAATAGGTCTAATCTTATTTACTATATTAGAATTTCCTTTAATTAGTAGTTAAAATAAACATTCTCCTACTAACTATATATAGTCTATCTCCCTTAGGAGTACTATAAGGAACTAAGATTACTTTATATATATATTTATTACTATATACTTAGCTTCTATAGTTAATATAGTAACTAACTTTTACTTCTTACTTATCTAAGAAACTAGTAACCTATAGAGAAAGAAGATACTTCTAAGGATTGAGACTCTATTAGCCTTATCTATTATATAATTAGAGTCTAAATATCCTATTAGCTTTCCTCCTCCCCTCCTAAATATTAAACCTAGACTTAGGAATAATCTTAGGTACCTAGCTAGTTTCCTAAGTACTTTTAGATATCTCTTAGATAGATCTAATATATATAATCTAAGTCTCCTAAGAGTAAAAGTAATATTAGGTCTTATTATAGTTATTAGCTATATCTATATACTATTCTAACTTTAGTACTTAGTCTTATTATACCTTTCTTCCTCTAAGTTAGATTTCCTTAGACTTTTATAGCTATTAAGTAGTAATAAGGTTAGGTAAGCTATTTCTTTAGTTATTCCAAACTTTATAAGGTTTTCCTAGATATAGTACTCTTAGTCTAGCTTTAGAGTACTATTCTTTCTATCTCTAGTAAGCTTTATCCTAAGAATTTTAGTTAGTTTACCTAGGTCTTTAATTTTGAATACCTTACTTAGTTCCTTCTTAAACTAAAGAATATCTTCTAGCTTTAGTACTATAATAGGAATGTTATCTATATAAGTTAAAACTATTAGGTTCCTTCCTTTATAGATAAGCAAATATAGGTCTACCTCTAACTAGTAGAATCCTATTTTCTCTAGCTTTAAGATATATAGCTTGTTCTAGTCTCTTACTACTTATTTTAGGCTATATAAGCTCCTTAGAATTTTTAGAGCTATGCCTTATAGGATTTCTATACCTAGTAGGGGAATTATAAAGATATCTTCTTATAGGGTACTCTTAGTAAATGTATTATTTATATCTACTTAGTATAGTTCTAGATCTTTTTTATATATAGTAGCTATAAATACCCTAAGTATATTATACCTAACTATTAGTACAAATGTCTCTTAGAAGTCTACCCTAAACTTCTAAGAAAATCCCCTTATAACTAGTCTTACTTTAAACTTATTAATTGCTCTACTAATTAGTCTCTTTATATTAAATACCTATTTTAAGGTAACTAGGTTTACTCCTTTTAGTAGAACTACCTAATCCTAGATATAGTTACTTCTAAGTATAATTAGTTCTTTCTAGATTGCCTCTTCCTATATATAATCCTATTTTAGATCTTATATTGCCTCTTAGTAGGTTCTTAGAATTAGAACCTCCTATCTTTATATAATCCCTAGTATAAAAGTAGGGAATGTAATCTTATAAATATACTCTAGAAGTTTATCTACCTAATCTATACTTAGATCTAGATCTTTTATTAGGTAGATAAAGGCTCTATAATGTTTAGCCTTAGGGAAATTATTATCCTCTAATTCTCTTAGTCTCTTCTATATAGTTAATCTTATAATTATACTATAAACTCTTTCTTCTCTTAACCCTTTATTAGAGATTAATCTTCTTCTCTTTAAATTCCCCTCCTAAGTATAGACATTCTAGTTATCTTACTAAGGTTCCTCTTAGCTCTAATTTAGAGCCTACTATTTATGTTTTTCTTTTTCTTCTTCTAGATTATCTATTACCTAATATTAGTCCTTATCCTTTAGTAGTAGAGGTAGCTAAACTTATAGTAGTTTTAGATCTAGTTTCTCCTTTCTTACTAGTCTACTAACTAGGTTTCTAGCTAGAGTATAGCTTAGCTAGTTAAGTCTAGGAATATTTAAAGTTATATCCCTCCTTTCTTATCCTTAAACTAGATAGTATTATTATATACTCTTATAGCCTTTATATTAGGCTCCTAGAATAGCTATATCTTAGATATATTAGGTATATATCTAATAAATATAGTATCCTTTCCTCTATTTATTAGTTTATCTAACCTTATCCTAACTAGCTAAGATTTAGTATCTATATATATAACTACTCTATATCCCTAAACCTTAAAGTATAATATAGAAGGTTTCTTTCTAGTAAAGGCTTTATTAGGTAAAACCTTAAGTCTATCTATATCTAGCCTATTTAGAAGGGCATTTCTTATAATAGTATAGGTATCTAATACTTCTAGCTAGAATTTAACTAGTATATTTAATTCCTTAAGTATTGCCTAATATATTCCTTAGATATCTAGATTAACCTTTCTATAACTCTATTTTAGATTAAGTTATATACTTTAGTTATATAGTAGGAGATTCTAGATTCCTTCTCCTACTACTTAAGTAATATAAGTAATTCTCTTACCTATTACTTCTTACTACCTAAAGCGGATTCCCTAATTATAGTTTAGCTTTTCTTTTCTATTCCTATAGTATATCTACTATATCTTCTCTTAACTTTAATAGGAATACCTACTTCTTTCTTAAGAAGTTATTAATAATCTTAAGCTACTATTTAAAACCTAGCCTTAAGATAGGTAAAGGTCTATAGATATTAATTAAAATAAGGGAAAGTCTAGCTAGCTTTCTCTCTATTTCCTTTCCTCTATATTTCTTTATTTTAGCTAAAGAATATACTCTATAGGGCTAGTATCTTATAGGGATAGGAATTTTTTCCTTTAGGTTAGTAACTTTATAAAGGTCTCTTAGAAGTCCTTCTCTAAAGTATCTAACTCTTCTATACTATAGCTCCTACTAATCCTAATTAGTCTAGGCTATAAAGGTATAGGTATTATTTTTTATTAAATCCTAGGAAATATACTAGTATATAATTTATCTAGATCTTAGCTAATTTCTTTAATAAATAGTACTCCTCCTAAAAGCCTTATCTAAATAACTAGCTTCCTATTAGGTAAATAAAGTATAAATTTTAGTAGTTAAATACTAAACTACTTACTAAATTAGTTCTAAGAAACAAGATTAACTCTAAGCCTAGGTATAAAGAGAATACCTTTTAATATAATCTGTTTTCCTCTCCTCCTATCTATAACTATACTCCTAATATATATAGCTATTAGATAGCTACCTCTAACCTTAATCTACTTCTTCCTTTTAAGAGGTTTTATATCTCTAAAGAGTAATTCCTAGTTAGTTATATAGGTAGAAGTATAAGAGTTAAGTAGCTATTTAGATAGCCTATACTTGCCTTTTACTTTAATAGTTAAATAAGCTACCTTATCTATATCTTCCTCCTTAGAGGGAGAAGATAGTTTAGAGGGTACCTCTATATCTTATACTATATAGGCCTTTTTAGAAGATAGTTTCCTAGTCCTCTTTTCTAGGGATTATATTCTTAGGCTTAGTTTCTTTACTATTTCTTTAAGTTGCTCTTTATCTAGTAAAGATCCCCTCCTAGCTCTAGATAGGGATTGTTTCTTTACTATCCTATAGCTCTACTTTAGCTTAATAGCTACTTTTGCCTTATCTAGGTTAGGGTATTCTCTAATCTAGTACTTTCCTTTATATAGGAAATATAATAAATCCCTATCTACCTAATTTCTTTTCTTAGTAAATATAGCTATCTCCTATCTTATTATCTATTCCTATTTTTCTCTTAGGATACTAAGAATATCTTATAGGCTTAGGTCCTATCTTAGATCTATTCTATCCCTAATAGTACTAAATAATTCTAGAAGGGCTACTAGAAGCTATTAAATCCTTCTCTCCTTAGTCTTAATTTCCTTAAACTATAGAGAGATTAATACTACCTTCCTAGCTATACTACTTAGGCTTTACTATACTTTATTAACTATTTAGCCTTCTTCTATACTAAAATTAGTATACTATTAGAGTAAGCTTCTTCCTATTACCTAAAGCTTCCTCTTATATTTTCCTTTTACCTATATCTATAGATACCTTATATATTTAAGCTCTTAATATTTATCCTAGTTATCTTCTAAAATATAGATAAATTTTATATAATACTATTATATTATAAACCTTATAACTTGCTCTTCTAATTAACTAGTCTAGTAATTCTAATAATATTATTAAGATATACTTAGATAGTATAGATACTAGGGTACTAAGGACTATTTTATCTAGTACCTATTTAACCTTTAGCTTTATTAGGTATATCCTAATTATCTTAAACTATAATTTATAATTCTCTCTTATTAAGATTAGTATAGCCCTTCTTTTACTAATTCCTCCTTCTTAATCTATAATTTCTTCTATAAATTAAATCTAAATAAACTCTAGAAACAAGCTCTTTCTTTAGTCTAAAAATAATAGTTTCTAGATAGCTATCTTCCTTAGTTATAGATCCCTAGCTCTACTAAGCCTCTTAGTTTTAAAGGTTACTAAAAACTTAGTATAGATTCCTACTCTATAGGGCTAATAACTTCCTTAAGTCCTTCCTAACTATTATAACCTATAGGTTAGGGTATTAGTAGTACTAAGTACTAAATCTAAGGCTTATCTAATAGTACTTAAGACCTAGGCTTATCTATTCCCTTTATACTCTAAGCGATCTAATACGCTTTAAGTAAGTATACCTTACTAGGTTCTTTTATAGCTTATATATATAGAGCTTCTTTATATAATATATATAGGTCTACCTCGAGTCTCCCTCTCCTATTTTGCCTCTTCCTTCTAGGACTAGACTTATAGGTTTAGGAGTAACCTATACTACTTTAGTCTTCTACCTTATAGTTATAAACCCGGGCTTATAACCTATCGAGCTAAGGAGGGCCGATAGGTATAAATAGATTATAAACTATAATAGAAGCTATAAGGAATAGTAGGGGCTAAAGTAGGAATAGTAAGTATATTATTATTATCTATAGGTTAGAGCTAAACCTAAAAGGTATTAGCTTAGACTAGTTATATAACTATTATTATATAATCTAGTCTACCTTAGTATCCCTTACTAGGTTACTAACTAGACTGTATATTCTAATAAAAAAGCTATTATTAATCTCGCTAATACTAGGCTATTTATTTATAAGAAACGAATAATTATACTAATACTAGTAATACGAAGATATTATCTTTTAAGAGACTATTAAGCGGAGCTACGGCCTTTTAAAAGAATAAGGAAGGTTATATAACCTATAGTATTCTTAGCT